>OZ008348.1:10970138-11156966 GCA_963931975.1 Cataclysta lemnata | reverse complement strand
AGTGCTTAGGCTACTTACTTTGGGCTAGATGATAGGTGTGAGTGTAAAAATATTTATTTATTTATACGTACATACATAATTCACGCCTATATCCCCGAAGGGGTAGGCAGAGGTGAACTATAGTCCGACAACATCGCGCGCGATCCTCCCGCGGCATGGGTGGCGGGGACGGGGCACTTAGATGCCAGCGGGGTTGGCGATGCGGGGAGGAGGGACAATTCGCCACTCCCCTCAACACCCACCCCCGCCTACATCCAGAGTGTCCCGCCACCGTGCCGTATCTCAGGATGGTTGCGCACGAACCCGTCGGACTATTACCAAAACCCTCGCAGGAGTAGATAGCTAACATCATAAGCAACAATGTATGCTGTACGACTTTTGATGATTCGTAATATTTTACTTTCATACAAAAATAAATACTAATTAAATTTACCGCTCTAAAAGTCAATAACTCTATCTACCTGCATCGGCATTAAGCAGCGCGCGGGCCTAGCGTAGCGTCGTCCTTTCGTTTACGAATGAAAACATAGACGTATAAATGTCACGACAGTAGGTACAACAAAAACTTAAAACAATTAATTTTGCGCAATGTATTGCGTAATATTAAAACTCGTAAAACAAACGTTGTTGTTTATGATGTTAGCTTACTAGTCATGGGAGGTTTTTGGTATTTCAAAAATAGCCCTGTATACCATAAAACAAAGAATGTCTCATATTGCAAGTATTTGACGCCCGAGCCGAAGACTAGGGCGAAAGATATGCGATCTGAAGCCTTCTTTCAACTAGCTTAGGGGTCATCCATAAAGTATGTCATACTAATTTCGTGATTTTTGAACTCCTCCCCGTAATTTTACATTTAGAAATTGAGACGACACAGCCTTCCATGGATTTTGAAATGTCAAGTCACGAAACTTAGGACACCTCCCACCCCTTGTCAGTTGTCACAGTTCGTTGAAAACTTAAGGTGTGACGCTATTTATGGACGGCCCCTTACAAGCCAACACGCCAGCGAATGCCGAGTAAATTAGCCCTGCTTTCTATTTTACGTGCATCTACAATCGGATAGTCAACTACGGCATTACGCTGAGGAATGACCTAGTTGGCCAGTAACTGTTCTGTAAACTTGCTTATTCTCTTTTGTATGGCCAAAAAATATTTTCTTTGTAAAAAGCCGATGACACGGAGCTAATTTACAAGCTGCTAGCGAACTCACTGGCTTGTAGCTTGTAAACTATTTGGCTTATACCTACAGCTGTTATTCATACATGTTTTGATCTATCCCTTTCACACATATCCTCTTTTTGTTTGCTGCCTGCTGTCACAGAACTCATCCTAATTGAAAAAGGTATAGTAACATACACCACCCACCATTTTATAACGTATATTATTATGATTTGATTTTAGTGGGTTTTGGCATCCGCGCAATTGCACGTAAACAAAGGTTCTTGTACATCAAACTAACCCCACTTTCACTGCACAGAAACCACTCTGTAACAGTTTTTGAATTATTGAAACAAGAATCCGACTGACGGCAATATACATCAGGTCACTGACTTCTATGACTTTTCATATAAATACGCTGGACGGAATACTGCTACTAAAATGACAAATGTTTCTTGTGCCGATTTATAGCACCCTCTCGAGCGGCAAGGGTACTAAATTTGACGTTTGTTGCTTGTACTATTTGACATTACAAATGCATCTCTCTAATAGTTCCGTGGCCGTTCACCTTCGTAAACCAGTGCCATCAGCGCCAAAACGGCGATAATCAAATTGGCTTCATTTTTTTGGAGACAACCTTCAGTCCAGCATACTTGTATAATAGAGGTCAGTGGGCAATATACATCAGGTAGAAACCTATAAAATGCAATGTTGGTGTTACAGGTCGGTCTGAATGCGCCAGAATATGATGAAGCGCCTCTCAACTTGGTCGCCAGCCACGTGGCAACCGAGGAGACGCACTGACTGCCCACTGTGATACAACGGACACACAAGCTATAATTATACATCCTGCTACGTTGTAATGTCCCAACGAAGCGTTTCCATAAGTAAAATCTCGTGCAGCTATGTTTACCTCGATCCGTGCAGCTATATTATATACGTACAGTTTGACGAAAAAGTTGGCCGCTGTGTCAGTTGGAACCAATAGTATTTTTAATGGCAACACTACTTTTTTGACAACTGAGCTGTCACACCATTCAATACGCTTTTACCAATCATCGTTACCTGCCTTATTTATTATTTGTGTATTGATTTTAATATTTTAAATAATTAACGTAATAATCAATACAATCTCAAAAAGTGGTTTAATTAAATTGATGTAGAAGTATAGAGATCTGTTTAGTCGTAGCATATGGTGTTGCCACAGTTGTCGTAGCAGCGGCCTCATATTTTTCCAAATTCTTTTCTGTCATACTTATGCTTACTTACAAAGCACGCATATAATTATGATAACTACGTGTTAACAGAAACAAGCAATAATTATATACAAACAAATCTTACTATATCGATTCTTATATCATGTGATTTAAAAATACTTAAAGGAACGTAGACGCCAGTGAATTACATACAGTTAAAAGTGATAGTTATATTAGAAGAAAGACCCTATTTATTTTAAACGTCTTGTCGTAGTCGTAAAAAGAGTATTTCTTTTAGATAGGAATTTTATTTTTACAAATTGAACATTTCTTCTACAGATTCAAAATCGCATGTCCGTGACAGTATTTGCATTCCATCTGTGATGAGAAGTATTGTTAGGGCGGGCGACTTGCGAAGGTTGGCTAGAAAATATTTTTATTATGTTGTTACGATTAACTCTGACACTTTATGCGAGTCGATCGCCCTAACAAAGCGTGACGGTATAACATGGATGGTGCGAACTTCAACCTTATTTCAATTACTGTAGTGATAACTAGGCCAGTTCAAAGAGATTTTCTTAATGATGACCGATCCAGGTTCCTTCATTAAGTGAGATTATTCTACTACATAAATAAATTTATATATATAATATTATATATACTGAAACGTATACCCACAAAATATACAATATTAATGTACTTAAAATAACAAACAAGGTATTCGAATGGGCCTGGATCAAACTTATTGAGATCTTGAATAGACAACTTGATGTAACGAGTATTAATTTTGAAAAGCAGGGCATTACTACTTGCGCAGTAAACTAAAGCAATATTGTCTTTGTGCCTATTATAGTAGCGTAGGTAGGTCGTAACGTACCGCGGTAGTTATAGTGTGCGAAACAATGTTTTCCACAATATGTGTATCGTGACCTGTTGTGATTTGTATGGTTGATAGAATCACGTGTTATGATTGAACCCATTGCGGTTTTCAAATAATATGTATGATGTACTTTGAAAATATATTTAATTAATTCACGTCGAATGCTGTTATAATGCTATTTATACATAGCGTTGGATATTGGCCGATGTCTTTCGGCGTAGCGTTGCTCGTATGCCAACGTCAATCCTTTCAGTTGACACCCTAAATTACACCACCGGTAATACATACGGATTCTCAATTTCTTTTCACATCAGAGACTGGTAATGATGTTTGTACAAAATGACAAATACAGTTATAAAATCATACCTATACCCATTCAATTTGTTTAAAAGATACTTGGTTAAGTATAAGTTGGTTGATTGGATAAGTTGGTGGTGACCTCAGCAGCTATCGTACAAGGTGAAGAAGGGTTAAAACAGTGATAAGGCATGAGCAGCAGCGTTCCTGCCATACCATGATATATGTTGGTTATGGATACTCAAGCAAATTCAAAAAACCTTCATAATGAGTCATGTAATTTGTTGCATTTTACTTTCAAGTTATTAACAAGACTTCGTTATGTGTGTCAAAAGGATTAGAGATGCCGTTTCAAACTCCCTGTGGTGTGATTTCGGCAGTGGAAAGAATTGAAAACGTACTCTAGGGGTGGAATCTCATACGAACAGAATGATATTATTCGGGTTATAAGCCTTGCCTTGAAATGCTCTCTTGATATTGATAAATTATATTTACGGTTACCTATTGCAGGACGCAAGTATTCAATTAGAAATAGTTTAAGATAGTGTAAATTTTTTATTTACTTAGTTGTAATGGTAATTTTAAATCAACTAAATTATAGTTATTTTAATTTATTTCCCATTTCGGTCAGTATTTAAAATGTAAGTATTTTTTATTATTATTTCTGTCAAGTATTTTCTTAGTATATAGGCTATGTGATTTTGACAAGCAATAATGACAAGTCTTATTATATTACATATTGTATAGATTGCAAACCAATATTGAAGTAAATATAAATAACATTATAGTTGTTAGTATAATAATTATGAGCAATAACTCACAATAAATGTTGAATTGTAATACCCATTCATGCCTGTAATAATATACACTTTAGATTTAACAAACAGATATTTTCAATATGAATAATTAAGTTTAGCAGATTTTGAATAATAACATAGAGTATTTTTGGCATTATTAATCGTTAACAGGAAGTCATATTTTAGGTACACACATCATTGTAATACTTTGTGCATTTTGGTGGCGATCGATGACCAAACTTCATGGCATTATTTTCGTAAAATTTACCCGGTACACCTCATTGTGGTCAGTGTTTTTTTTTTAATATACGTATAGCCTAAAGCATTTATATTATTGTGTCGTTCGAACGGGACTGTTGTGTTATTGCTTCTACTCTTATTTAACTTTATTTATGCCGCGATCACTTTATTTACACCGTCCTCAGTTTACGCCTCTACTTAATTTAGTGTTAGTTCGTTTATCGTACCCCGACGGGCCAGTAAAATACAGAAGTCTATGAGACATTGTGATAATACTTAGCTAGATAAAGTTCAGCGATAGTTTTTTTTCGTCTAATCATGTGATTATGTTGCAGCTAATCTCCTCGGCAATGAATTCTAGTTTCATGTTTAACGTACTTGAAAAGCTTTAAAATTGAGATTATTTATTCTTTTTTTATGTGTCCAACTTGGTCAGGTACAGTTGCCGCTGTTTTCAGTTAGGTAATCGGGAAGGCCGATTGTCGACAATAATGTACCGATTTTATTTTGTCGTTCCGTCTACTTTTGCTCTCTGCATATGTCTCTTGTGCTCTCTTTTTGACGAATTAATTACTTTATCGCAACTAATGCTAAATTTATAATTGTCGATGATCCAATTTATGCACGCGTTGACAATTGCAATATTTTGCTACGGTGATAATGAATTGTACGTAATTAATGTGTCGTTACAAATAAAGTAAGACCTCATTGGTACAAGAATAATTTATATTTTTCGATAGGGATAGGTATTTTCTTGGGGCCTTAAGTGCAGCCGGGACGTTCTAGTATTGAATATCAACAAGACCGCCGTAGTGGTTCATTCATACAACGCCATTGTCATTCTCGAATATTGCTGCTCGCAGTAGTGACACAGTATTATTTTATTAAAAAATCTACTCTGTACATTGTTTAGGTTTACATTTATTAATTGTATTTCCTTAGTTTTATCTCGTTGACGTCCGAATTTATACTCTGTGTACATAATGCATCGGTTGAGCGTTTATAAATCTCGTTTAGGCGTAATGCGAAACTCTTGTCCACGTGTCAGTCTCTCTAGACAAGTGGCCAGTCTATTCAACGACTAAAATACAAATGTATGAAATTGACTAGTTAGAGAGAATACAAAATGGCGGCCGTCGTGTCAAATGTAAGAGTAGTTGTCAAAAAATGGCATTTGTTTTCCGTTTGTTTCGAATAGATTGGCCACTTGTCTAGGGCGGCTGTTCAATTTGTAGTAGCTACGTTTTCATAGCGTGTCCGAACATAGAGCGGCAAACAAGAACATTTTCCCCGGTTTGGACCTGTTTTTTTTTGTTGGGGATCACGCAGCCCTTTCTATAGACAGACACCCATACAATACAATCCTACTAACTTATGTTTAATTCCTCCATCGCGCGCATCCCTCTTTTGCCGCGCTATGTTTGAACACCCCCATAAGACCGAGACTCCCCATACGGTATGTGGACGGAGGCAGCACGTAGAATTATATTCCGCGATCTTCCAATTTCGTTATTTATTACTATTTAGGTTAATTTATGTAATTAAGAGTTGATGAACAATATATATCGTCGTCAAGCTACTAACAAACCGGTTGTGTTGTGTGTGCTTACGCTCTAACAAGCATGTGTTTGTGATTTCGTTTTGTTTCATCTGTTTGATTAGACGTTGTACCAATTTAAATGTGTTATTATAATTTATGCTGAAATATTGGCTTGATTCCATTGGAATGCGACATCTGTTCTCAAAGGATAAAGACTGACCCAGGCGCGCTGGTACTTCCTTCCCGCACGTTTTTTTTGCGTACGAGCTCTCACTAGATGTCTGGAATATGCCGATAAAAATAATTTGTTGTGATATGTAATTGTACTTCAGAGTGAGGAGTGTGTTTCCGAAAAGCAATAACTTTGTGATAAGTAATGATTACCCTTGTATTCAAGACTCAACATAAAAATGTATTCTGGATAGTATAGAATAATATTGTCAATTATGAAATAAATTGTTGTTGTATATTGACTGTATTGTTTGGCTCACAATTTCAGGAGAAGAGTACCTTTAAGTATTTAATGTTGTGAAGACGTATTAATTATATTAGGGAGAGATATAATGTTGATTATAGCAATCTGATTGGGCCAGGAATTGTGAGTTGGCCAAGCCGGTGCCTACATGAAATGTCAATGATGACGTTAATTACTAATTACCACATGTAATTTTAAACTCCACTCATAGTGTTGTAGGCACGATTACTTGCTCCGTTCGAGAAAGACGTATCGATATGCATAAAGCAATAATTTCCAATATAGAAAGCTTATGGACCATTTATTAAATTGTTGTCGTGAATTATGTATCTGTATTGTATTGATTGTAAGTTTCAGCATAAATTATTAGATTGAGATTTTCGTATGAACACGTGACCGGAATACTCATTGTGAAACATTAGATATTGTTGTATAGATGATAAATAATGTGACTTACGCAGGGATGGATACTTAAATTATTAAAATTTTAACTGATATATTGGCTATGTAGTGAGTAGAATATTTTTTTACAAATAAATTATAGCAGCTACCAATTGTTTTATTTATATTATAAGGACTTCAGTTTTACATTTATATTAGGTACTAGAAATTCAGAAATAAAAACATGAACCAATTGTTTTATCTACCGAGTGAGATATCTTCTTAATAAAGACAAATTTAGCTCAGACTCGGTATATAAAAGCCGTCAAAAGCAAGTTAATTTGAGGTATTCACATACTTACACAGTAAACCGTATGTGAGGGTACAAGAACTATTATCTCCATCAGTAGCCTGTCATGTAGATTTTTGCCCTTATATCAAATATGTTAAAGTTGATAATCAAACTGCAAAATAATATTTGAAGTGGGGATAGAGGACCCACTTCGCCGATCCCAAAGATGATGGGATAAGGGTAGGGTGATGATAGTAATATTTGAAATTTTCGATATTTTTAATGTACCTCGATAAGGCCAAATGACGACATAGCGCCAAGCTAGTTAAGTTCTCAGCATACCTATGTAACGGGATAATACCCCGCCCGGACGGGACCTCTCTCGTTCAAAACGCTAGTGTCCTTCATGTACATTTTGTATGAAACGATATTTCTGCAGTCACGTCCCCGTCCCGTCCGGGGTTTTATCTGGTTACTTATGCAGAGACCTTTAAACAAGTAAACACAATGTATCAAATATCAACAACGGCTTTATTTCATTCAGGTAAGAGTGACTATAGGCCTCTTGAGCGCTTGCCGCTGCCGACGGCGTTTGTCCCGCGTCCTCTGCGCGATGCCCGCCTCCCGGAACAACTGCTCGTTCTCAGTCGCCTCTGCCTCCCGCCTTAGCCACTGGAGCGCGTGGAGGTTAAAGCCGACCATATCCTGTCAAAAACGGAGCGTTACTGTCAGCAAGGAAACTATAAAAAAATCACAAATCCTCGAGCAGTAAGACAATAATCATACTGCATTCACAATAAAAAAAAGAAAAGGAATTCTCAAAAAAATAATGGCAACCCTAGTAAGTTGTCATGTTAATCAATCCGAATTGCCAGATAGAAATTTAACAGAATGGTAGTAGGTATTTGTATGCGATTTATTAATTCTGGCTTATATGATTCTTGTTTGTCTCCAGGGATATTATTCGGTGAGAATGTAAACAGACTTTCAACACTGCTTTTAGGTTTTACTAAAATAGGGTTTTAGAGTGCGCGCCAGATAAACCTGCGCGCGATGGGTGGCGCTGCTCGCTCACATTAACACTCCTAGACAAACAAAATAGCAGTCGGAATTTTAGTTCCAATTGTGACAACGGGCAGACTTATCTGGCGCGCACTCTACTTTAATTACTTTTTTACATAAAATATACGTAATTAGTAATGTCTCTGGCTATGGGATCGATTAGCAATTATTTATCACATTCTAATAAAGGTATGTTGAAAAAATGAAATGTTGTCAATTGTATTCTACTCTGCTGTCACCACGCGGCGCATTATTACATGTTTTTTGAAAAAAAAGCCCCTATTCGTTAATACATACCCTCAATTCGTTGAGTCTCATGGTGGCCTTGGCCTGTATCTGTATCATGTGCTTGAGAAGCGCTTGGTTGGCGACAAGGGGTGCGTGATGGACTTTCAAGAGGAAGATGGCGAGACGGCAGAACAGTTCCGTGTTGTCCCCGCGGTCCAAAAGCTTCGGCAACGCGCGCACTATGTCGCACGCCGCGTTGAACGGCAATAGGAGCAGTGCCTCTTCGAGATCGCTGTTTGTTAAGTAGAAAAGGAGACAGGGGTGTTAAGACACTGAACTATAATTTTGATACATCTAACGCCATCTATTGTCGTCGAGCGAAAGAAGGACGGAAAAAAAGCCTGTGAAAGAATCCGAGTTCTCTCTGCAATCGATAACTGCCACGACTATAAGTTTAAAATAAAAATTGTCACAAAATTTCGTTGTAACACATATAAATTACAATTAAACGTTTAATACATTCAAAAATAAAGCAATTCAATGGAATGTGTAGTGCCTGTTTTTACGGAGTCGCTAATCGTTTACCGTCTTACTAATTAACTGGTAGTGAACATGGTATAGCTATTCCGCGTTTTGTCTTCGTCACACAAACATGATATTGAATGCGAGAAAAAGAGACAAAACACTCGGTAACTAGTCTATTCTTAAACCGTGTTTATTATTAGGAATAAGGCCCTTAGATTTTATAAAATGGATATTATATTTTAATGACGTCTGACCGATATGGATGGACGAGGAAACATACTGCGCCCCCAGATAGACTGGGAACAGGGCACGGAGAAGCAGATAATGTATTTCAAAGGATTTGCGGAAACTTGTAACTGGATTTAATATACATACATACACAAAACACGCCTATATTCCCGAAGTGGTAGGCAGAGATAAATTAACAGCCACGTTTAACCCATGTATCAGTCATGCAAATTGCAGTATATTGCTAGCTGGTACATGAGTAATGCTGCTGCACATTACACATCGCTGTCTTTACCTTAGGCGCCTTGTACGACACCCGCCGGAGAGAGAGTGGTGGAAACTGTAAGTTTACCAAATAAAATAAAAATACGTCCTTCTTATTTTTAAACGAATTTCGTAGGTAACAACATATCAACATTGTTAACATTCTGCCCCTCTCTATAACGACTTCCCGGCTATCATGACATGATCACCGAAACACGATAATTATGACAGAGCCATTTCGCATATCGCGTTGAACTATCAAAACTTCATGAATTTTTGACAGTTCACAGCGATAAATGGCTTTATCATAACGTGTTCCGGTGGTCATGCTAGCCAGGATGGAGTATAAATACCACGATAGTAAACCTCTACCTGGATCGTATCCTCCTGACGGTCTCCGCGAGGAAGTCATCGGATGTGGAGCAGTTGTAGGCAGCCATTAGCATGGGCGGCTGCACATACTGGCCGCGAGCCTCTTCCACTTCGCGTTTGTACTCCGCGCTCACTGACAAACACTCCATTATGGAGTCGGCCTGTAAAATGTCAGAATGGGCTTGCAAGGAAGCTCCTATACAAGGTGTAACAGAGAGGTGTAGTCATATTTAAAGGGGTTATTCAGGCCATCAAACTGAACAACTTTCGCTACGAGACCAAAATCGAAATCTCAGAAATAATAAACACTCCCCCATGCAAACTGATGTTCTCGGTTTAGTATGAGGAAGTGATTTTTTTTGTCTGAGTTTTCGATTTTGGTGCCTTAGCGAAAGTTGTTCAGTTTGACAGCCTGAATAAACCCTTTAAATATGACAACACCTCTCTGTTACACCCAGTATTTGCGTACATACATAAATCACGCCTATATCCCCGAAGAGGCAGGCAGAGGTAAGTCAGCATCCACGGGCCTTACCAACAACTCTAAACGACTCAATTCTCATTGTTAAAGTGAGACAACGCTATAAGCTGTGTAGAGCGGCGTCCCGTTTTGTCACCCGCGTTTGGAACGCACTAAAAGGTACTTCATGGTATGGCCACTGGTCCTATGTAATAGTTGGCGAGCCTTTTGCTATCTATCGAGCACGGTAATCGGAGAACATTGCTAGGTGGCGTAAGTGGAACGCTGCTGCCTATTTCCTCATTAGCTCTTTTATATGGAAATATGCACAGATCTGTTACTCTATTATTCACAAAGCTAATACTTACAGCTTTCTCGGCTCCTATCGTTTTTTTAGTCGGCATATTCAAGCCGGGTAATCCGGGTACCGGTGCCTGAAAATAATAAATCCTCCTTAAAGAACATATACATCTATTTGATGAAAGAATGTATAGAATTGAGAAGTAAAGGATTATGTCGAGAGACCGGTGAACGGAGAGAGAGAATGCAAAAAAATGTTTAAGAAAAATTTACATTTTTAAACAAAACGAAGAAAAAAGAAGTAATACTAGTAGTCTCTTTATAAATGTGCTCACATGGTTATCCCCAGTGGCGAGACCTTCGTCCTGCTCGTCAGTGTCCCCTAGTACTAGCGGCTCCTCCGTCCGCGTGAACAGTCGCAGCGCCCGGTCTGAACCGCACGTCGCCACGTGTAAACCGCCCGCGCCCACAGATAAACCCGAACATTCCCCTGCGTGGCCCTGGACAGACAAAACAACAGTCAGATATTATTAAAAAAGAAAGAAAAAAAGGTAATTTGATACAAAGCAAAAAATTTACAATTAAAATAACAAAAAAAAATAAGAATAAGGGTACCAAAATGTTCCCCGCTCAGTATAAAAACCTTCTCCATACTTTATATATATAATTTGAACCCAGGGGCCAATCATTGCACATTTATTTGCACCTATCAAAGATTAGACAACGAAGTCGACATGGGCCTTTAGCTAGCGCTCCTGAATTATTTTTTATGCTAGACAGACAGGCCGAAGATGGAATCGAACTTCACCTGGAACCCTCAACCACAGAGGGACTGGTTATCTTATCATAAATTGTCGGAGCACAATTGCTGTTAACATGATTATTATGGCGTCGAATTTTGATATTTTATTAAAGCACTATCAAAGACATTAAGCTCACTCATTAAACTCACATTAAGCGTAATGATACTATCATAGCTGTCCGCGTCCCACTGTTTCACTTTCCCGTCCTTGGACGCGGTGAAGAAGTAGTGAGTGGTAGGCACGAACTGCAGGGCGGTTATCGAGTCGTTGTGCGCGAATATCGATTTGTGGCAATCGCCGAAGTCCATGCCCCAGATTTTGACGTTCCGGTCCGCTGAGCCGGTGGCGATGATGTTGGAGTCGTAGCTGATGTCCAGACACAGCACCGGCAGTTTGTGGCCGTAGAGGGACAGGTAGAACTAGAAACAAATACATACATACATAAATCACGCCTATATCCCCGAAGAGGTAGGCAGAGGTGAACTTAAGCACCCACGTTTCGCCAATTATGTTAGGTCCCATGTCAAAGGTGGCGAGTCTATTGCTATTTATCGGGCACAAAAGTGTCGCAGTACATTGCTAGGTGGTATAAGAGGAACGCTGCCAGCTGCCCATTCCTCATCACTGATTTATCCTTAGCCGCCTTGTACGACACCCATGGGAGAGATTTGGGGTGGTGACAATTGTATTCTACTCTGCAGTCACCACACGGCCATGTGGTGGCGGCAGAGTAACAAATATATGCATTTCATAAATAAATCACGACTTTTTCTCCTCGAACCGAAGGGGAAGGCAGAGGTGAATTAACACCCAAGTTTCACTAGCTAACTTTACTCTATAATTAGGCTAAGTGGGGTATCGGATTAATTTTCAGGAAGTATTATAAATTAATCTTTATGGGTACTTATAATGCTAAAAATTAAAATTTTATTTATTTATAACCATTTAGGCTGATACCCGTTTCATTCATCCCACAAATCACGTCACGCACAGAATAGTGTTTCAGTACAGATTAAAAATATTGTTACACAATTAAATTTTATTTCTTCATTTAATAATATTTAAATGTATTATATTTCTTTTATCTAAGTTTTTAATCTGATTACTGCCCGATAGAAAATAAATCACACTCACCTTAAAAGTGTCAAGGAAAAATATCTTCACAGTCGAATCCAAGAGAGCTACGGCAATAAATTTACTATTGGGACTTATTTTCACGGCTAAAACCGATTCTTCCAGTTCAAGTGTCCTCATATGTAATAGTGACAAAACCTGAAATTTTAACATATTCAATTATAATAAAATACAAAAATAGAAATGTGTAATGCCTATTTTCGTTTTTTATTATCTAAAATGGATTATATCTTTCTTATTTTTAAATGCATTTCATTATTAAAGAAACATTATAGATATTTTTAACGGCTCGATAATACTGAGACCTACAAAATACGTACCTTAGCTTTAGACTCGCCTGTAGGGTCTTCAATTAGTTCAAACTGCCAAAGTTTTACAGTTTTGTCTGCACCGCCGGAATAGCATCCAAGCTGCAAGATGAGAGTGATTCCTACATTTAATTTTATATTCTTGAACTTAGTATTAAAATAAATTTTATTTCAATAAATTTTTGGCCACCAATCCAATGCCGGGCCTTAGCAAATATTGCTTGGTTTCCGCAATCGCGGGCCGGCTCCTCTTTTGTTGTTGTTCCACTTATAAGGTACAAAGAATACTGTGGTTAGAAAAAGTTTCTAAGTTCGAAAAACTATAGGCGGGAAACGAACCCGCCTATAGTTTTTCGAACTTAGAAGGTAGACTCTCATAGTCCTCTGCGATCCGGGCAGATGCCTGTACCTAACCTATACTACAATAATTTTTCGAACTTTCTCTAACCACAATATTCTTTGTGGGCAATTTTTCTAACATTTATATAATGTTCAAATTAAAATTAAAATAGTTACTTATAACTATAAGGTACTTATAATCTGTCTAATAAAGCTGGATCCAGACCAGTGTAACGTGTAATGCAACACGAATTCTACGTTAGGACGGCACTACGAGCGTTACATGTAGCCGTCCTAACGTAGAATTCGTGTTACATTTCACGTTGGATCACATTACACGTTACAATCGTCTGGATCCGGCTTTATTAGGAAGACTAACTGCCGCACTCAGAGACGTCTATTAACTTTAATAAGTATTTAAATTCAAAAATTTTCATTCAAATCTAGGCCATAGGCCAAATTTTTGACGTTAAGTACTCATTAACGTTATATGACGTCTCAGAGTGCGGCAGTATAAGTACTTTTATAAGTAGCTATTTGGATTTCAATTTGCACATCATATAAATGCAAGAAAAAACAGTTTTACACGTTACACTCGTCTGGATCCGGCTCAAATAAGAGCTCACCATGTTGGGCGTGAGTCCAACGCAGGTGCACTCCGCCGTGTGAGCCGGTATCTGCTCCAGCAGCCGGCCCGCGCCGATGTCCACCACGAGCAGCGAGCCGTCCGCGCTTCCCACCAAGGCGTGCCGGTCGCCGGGCGCGAAGCAAACGCTCGCCGGCCGACCGCCGGTCACCGGGATGGTGCGGAGGCAGGACTGGTTCGGCCTGGGGAAGGCAGAACGACATATGTCGTTTAAAAAAAAGGAGGGTTTGGCGCGTTTCGTGGTGTCAGACAGATTTATTTTCGCTAATTCAGATATTGGTACAGAGTGGAATTTGTGCAGTGAAAGTGGTGTTATTTTGATGCACACGTGTTGATGTGCAATTATGCGGAATCATTGAAAATAAATGTTGTGATGTGTTTGATGTTGTGGTGAAGACCACTTTAAAAGGTGGTTTTGTACACCTCATCAGGCACCATCATGAACTCTGTTACCATTAAAGTCGCTCCAAGCGCTCCCTATGTGCGTTAAAATGTGTGACACCCATATTTTAACGTAAAATGCATTTCATTCATACATTTCACCCACTCATTATTTCATATGACTACAGATAAAATATACACTAAAGACATGGCTGTATGGGCTAGACCCTTTGCCTTCCCTAAAACATAGGGAGAATTTCCAAAAAAAAATCACCTGAACAACATACATACATAAATCACGCCTATATCCCCGAAGGGATAGGCAGTGGTGAACTAGCACCCACATTTCGCCAATCATGTTATGTCCCATGTAATAGGTGGCGAGCCTATTGCCACATATCGGGCACAAAAGTGTCGCAGTACATTGCTAGGTGGTATAAGAGGAACGCTGCTGCCCATTCCTCATCACTGATTTATCCTTAGTCGCCTTGTACGACACCCACGGGAGAGATTTGGGGTGGTGACAATGGTATTCTACTCTGCCGTCACCATACGGCACAACAACACGGTGAACAACATACATTTATAAAAATGTTAGAAAACAACTTCCTAACCACATTTTTTTTGGTGAATACATTCATAATAAAATAATTAACATACATACATAAATCATGCCTATATTTAGGCAGAGGTGAATTAACACGCACGTTTAGCCAATTAGGTTAGGTCCCAAGTAATAGGTGGCGAGCTTTTTGGCATTTAACGGGTACGGAAATCGCTGTACATTGCCAGGTGGAACGCTGCTGCCCATTGCTCATTGCTGTGCTGAACCTAAGTCGCCTTGTATGTCACCCATTCTGCTTTGCCATCACCACTCGGCTTTAAATGGAAAATTTTGAAAAAAAGGGGTGGGGGATGAATGGAAGACCGAGTGACGTGATTTATGAAGGTGAGCCAGGAGGACTGACAAGATAAGCTATTAGCAGCGTTCTCTATGAGGATTAAATAGAAGTCGTTGTTGACGAAGGTTGGTGTCCAACAGCGTTTTCTAAGAGGGTTGGTGTCCAACAGCATTGACTACGAGGGTTGGTGTTCAGCAGCGTTCTCTAAGAGGGCTGGTTGGTGTCCAACAGCATTGACTACGCGGGTTGGTGTCCAGCAGCGTTCTCTAAGAGGGCTGGTTGGTGTCCAACAGCATTGAGTACGAGGGTTGGTGTCCAGCAGCGTTCTCTAAGAGGGCTGGTTGGTGTCCAACAGCATTGAGTACGAGGGTTGGTGTCCAGCAGCGTTCTCTAAGAGGGCTGGTTGGTGTCCAACAGCATTGAGTATGAGGGTTGGTGTCCAGCAGCGTTCTCTAAGAGGGCTGGTTGGTGTCCAACAGCATTGAGTACGAGGGTTGGTGTCCAGCAGCGTTCTCTAAGAGGGCTGGTTGGTGTCCAACAGCATTGACTACGCGGGTTGGTGTCCAGCAGCGTTCTCTAAGAGGGCTGGTTGGTGTCCAACAGCATTGAGTACGAGGGTTGGTGTCCAGCAGTGTTCTCTAAGAGGGCTGGTTGGTGTCCAACAGCATTGAGTACGAGGGTTGGTGTCCAGCAGCGTTCTCTAAGAGGGCTGGTTGGTGTCCAACAGCATTGAGTACGAGGGTTGGTGTCCAGCAGCGTTCTCTAAGAGGGCTGGTTGGTGTCCAACAGCATTGAGTACGAGGGTTGGTGTCCAGCAGCGTTCTCTAAGAGGGCTGGTTGGTGTCCAACAGCATTGAGTACGAGGGTTGGTGTCCAGCAGCGTTCTCTAAGAGGGCTGGTTGGTGTCCAACAGCATTGAGTACGAGGGTTGGTGTCCAGCAGCGTTCTCTAAGAGGGCTGGTTGGTGTCCAACAGCATTGAGTATGAGGGTTGGTGTCCAGCAGCGTTCTCTAAGAGGGCTGGTTGGTGTCCAACAGCATTGAGTACGAGGGTTGGTGTCCAGCAGCGTTCTCTAAGAGGGCTGGTTGGTGTCCAACAGCATTGACTACGCGGGTTGGTGTCCAGCAGCGTTCTCTAAGAGGGCTGGTTGGTGTCCAACAGCATTGAGTACGAGGGTTGGTGTCCAGCAGCGTTCTCTAAGAGGGCTGGTTGGTGTCCAACAGCATTGAGTACGAGGGTTGGTGTCCAGCAGCGTTCTCTAAGAGGGCTGGTTGGTGTCCAACAGCATTGAGTACGAGGGTTGGTGTCCAGCAGCGTTCTCTAAGGGGGCTGGTTGGTGTCCAACAGCATTGTTTACCGTTCTCTAGGAGGGTTGGTGTCCAATAGCATACGAAGGTTGAAAATTGGGCCGACATTAGATGTCCACATCTAGCAAACACTTATAATTTTATGAGAATAAAAACGAAAGACGACAATAATCTTACCTGTTCCATAATTTTACTGAATCAGCGGACGCTGACAGAATTGCCAAGTTGTCCGAGCTTATGGCTACACACCGCGGCTCCTTTTGATGGCCGGGCTGTGTGATTTGTTTCAAGCATTTCACTGAAAAGAAATATACATACATACATACATAAATCACGCCTATATCCCCGAAGCGGGTAGGCAGAGGTCAATCACGTTTCGCCAATCAGTTAGGTCCGATGTAATAGGTGGCGAGCCTATTGCCATTTATCGGGCACAAATGTCACAATACATTGCTAGATGGTAGGTATAAGATGAACGCTGCTGCCCATTCCTCATCACTGTTTTGTCCTTAGTCGGCTTGTACGACACCCACGGGAGAGATTTGGGGTGGTGACAATTGTATTCTACTCTGCCGTCACCACACGTCACGAAAAGAAATATACTGTCCATGAAACATTCTGAAGGGGGATTTTTGCATGTCAGTATCGTCCAAGTGATTTCTTCTATTTCGTGGGGAAAATTAACACACTTTGTTCACATAGAATCGTTAGATGATAGTAGATTATATACCAAGGGCGATAAAACAAATACACCATACCTTCATTACCATCTTCCATCTTCAAGCTGTGCAACTCAACTGTATTATTGGCTAGGGATGCACCCAATCGTAGCTCCCCAGAGGTGCCTACTAATACTGTGGCCGACTTAATCCTACCGTCCAGTTTCACTGAACTCAACCTTCTAACTTCATCTGTCAATGTCAATAGCTCTGCAACCTCTGGTGTATCAGGATCTAACTCTCCACTCTCTTTTTGTTTACTGAAACATTATTACAACAAATAATTAGCATTTTGTGATGACCTGTAGGGGTTAGTACAGTCATTTTTAATTAATTTTTTTATATGTATTGATTTATATTACATACATACATAAATAAAACACGCTCATTAATCTCCGAAGGTGCAGGCAGAGCTGAATTAACACCCACGATTCGCGTTTTCTTTAGGTTCCATGTAATGACTATACCCATGCCGTAAACCAGCCAAGTAATTTGCAGTATATTGCTAAGTGGTATAAGAGGAACGTTGTTGATTGATATATTAAATCTTCTTTTTCTTCGCCCTGTTCCCAGTCTATCTGGGGTATGTTGTTTGTTTCCTCTTCCATTCATATGTCAGACGTCATCAAGCCATCCACTCCCATTTGATTCATATCATCCATCCCACCGTAAAGGTGCTAATGATGAATGAATGTATAGAAAACAGACGGAACGGACCATGTCGAGAGACCCATGAACGGAGAGAGTGATTAGAATGACAAAATTCTAATCCATACTGCTCAAGGTTTTGGCTTTGGTTTTACAGCCGGCCGCCTGCCTGACACAAACCTTTTTTGGGTACCTCCTTGGATATATTAAATATCAAATAAAATTTTTATTTATGTTATCATCTTTTTCTAGCTTAATAAGTATACTTACGCGATTTTCTTTCGTTGTTTTTTAACACGTTTATTCATTCTGAGTTTGGCTTCTGCATCAGAACAAAAAGAGAACACCTCCACCAGGGAGTCCGTACCATAACATACTAGTACACTCAATCCGGGGTCAGTACTGAGGCCGACTACGCGACCTTTCCCGCCTCGCACAAGTGTACCCACTTGGTGACATTGCAAAACCTAAGACAAAAATGTGCATAATATTAATAACTAAAATTCATAATATTTTATCACCAGCACAGAACAGCTCAATGCACACTGTGTCAATTAATAATTATTATTAATGCTCGCTCATCAATAATTTATAATGCTCAAATTTATTCAAAATGTTTCCATAATAAGTAATTTTCTCCAGAAAGTTTTATGATTAAGTTACATGGTTTTATCTGAGTAAATATAATTATGTTAAAGAAACATTCTTCTTTAAAATAGTAACATGAAATATGTCACTTAAGATATTTATGATTGAACAAAAAAACGCAATCTTACAGAAGAATCCTCTATATCCTCAGTTTCTTCTAACTTAACAATTTCTAGCTGCTGAGCTATCTTGTCTTCTTCTTTTAGATCATTTGTCCAGTTCAGCTTCCAGACTCGCAATTCCTGGTCCATGCTGCCAGTTATCAAATACCTCTCTTCTTTCAATAAAACAGCTGCCCATATCTTTAACAAAAACATAACAAGACTAAATTATGCTCCTTATTAATTAATAAAATGATATAAATTAAGAAAACCCTCCAATAATAATAAATGAAACAAGAAGTTAGTGATTATTGTATTTATTGAGTATCTGATAATGTATAATTAAATACCGGGTTTAAAACTTTATTACATAAAACATTAAGCATTTGTTAAATTAAATTATATATCCTGTGGGAGAAAGGCGTGACAAAATTATATGTTTGTATGTATGTCAATTTACATTTAATTTAATACATAATAATGTCAAAGGCTTTACAAAAGTTAATGTATATTTATTTAGTTATTAGATATAAGTAGATCCAAAAAGTATATAAACATATGCAAGTGCATATGCTTATATGTATATGCCACAGCACTCTTCTTTCTTTGTTCAGATGATAGCCAGGTCTACAACTTAAATTTATAAATCATGAAACACAACCACTTTTAATATTATTAATATTACTAAATTACTTATTAATAAGGTAGATTTTACTTACTTCCATTTGATGTCCACCCAAAGTTTTAAAACAGTGTTTAGTTTCTATATCCCAGAATTTGACAAAAGTGTCTTTAGATGAGCTAATGATGCAATTTTTGCCATTGATAAACAGAACACTGGTAATGACACCCTTGTGGCCACTGAAACGGGCTATACCAGTCTCAGATACAACATCCCACAGAATTACATCTGTATCCTGTTAAAATAATGATAGTTTTTGTTATAATACTAACTAAGATTAAATTAATAGGATAATATTTTCTTGTCTCTACATAGAAAATAGTAGCCTAGAAGAATTAATATTATTGTCAAATAATTAAATTGGTTTATTATTATTTATTTGAATTCTAAATGCATGTGTACTCAACTTTTCAGTCAGTTTAAGTCTTGTTAAGCTACTATTAACATTCCCTGAAGGAATTTTTGAGAGAAGACTTCTAAGGGAGTTCCACTGCTTATATTCGCACACTCAAGTATATCAGTTACATTTTGAAAAACAAATATAAGTTTTAAATGAAAGAGCACATATGCTTAATTCAGATCTGAAAGGGATATTGAAGCAGGAAATAAAATAATTAAAACTTATGTATAAATTACCTTTGATCCAGATATCAATCTGTGCCCCTCATCATCATATTGTAAACAAGTCACGGCTGATTTATGACCCGCAAAAACACAAATTATGTCATTATTGACTAGCTCAAACACATTTATATTGCCATCAACATACCCCACTGCTATGTGGTTGCCACTGGGGCTTGCAGCTATCTGTGATACTACAATATTTTCTCCTGGTAGCACTTGAGCCTAGAAAGTTAGTTTTAAATATTATTTATTACATTTTTCAAACTATTGTGAATATTACTTATTTCTATTGTTTATGTGTTCTGTCTTCTTTAAATATTTTAGTATAGATATTGTTAAGAAATGCCATGCAGACTAAATAAATGGATCGATTTCTATTCTAAAGGTAATTGTAATAAATCAAGTTTCACTCTTGTTTTGGTAATTTATTTAAAATTAGAACATTATTATTTTTTGAACTTGTGTTGTAAATGAAGCCTAGTACGTAAGCCATGAATAATGTAAGATGGTACAAATAAACTTTTATAAACAAATCAAATGATTACCTTCTCTCCTAACCTCATATCCCAAATCACAACATGTTCACATGCACCGACAGCAACATATCGTCCACTAATACCGTTTAATGAAACGTGTGCACAGTTGCAATCAGGACTTGCAATCACGTTAAATGTTCCACTGGGAGCATATCGTAGATATTGTTTTGTTAGCCCCATGTTTACCATTAATTAAATAAAAAAACCACGTTACGTTTGCATTGGTTTTGTTTACAATGTCTGGCTGACGTTGACATTTATTTTCAGAATGTCAATGTCAAATGTATCATAGATAATAATCAACCATTTCATCCTGTTTTTTTTTATGGGAGTGTTTGGCGCGTTTCGTGGTGTCAGTGAGATTTATTTTCGCTAATTCAAAAATTGTTACAGAGTGGATTTTGTGCAGTGAAAGTGGTGTTATTTTGATGCACAAGCATCCGTGTTGATGTGCAATTATGCAGAATCATTGAAAATAAGTCTCATGATGTGTTTGATGTTGCGGTAGAAACCACTTACAAAAGTGGTTTGGTCTACAGGCACCATCGTGAACTCTGTTACAATTAAACTCGCTCCAAGCACTCCCTAGATGCGTTAAAATGTGTGACACCAATATTTTAACGTAAAATTAATTTCATTCATACATTTAACCCACTCATTATTTCTTAAGACTACAGATAAAATATACACTAAAGACTTGGATGATCTAGACCCTTTGCTTTCCCTTAAATATAGGGAGACTTAAAAAAAACCTGTTTTTTTATATTTCTAGTAGTTTTAAATTCTCCCTATATTTTAGCCCATACAGCCAAGTCTTAAATGTATATTTTATCTGTATTCTTATGAAATAATGAGGTGACATTACTCTGAGGGTGACATGTATGAATGAAATGAATTTTATGTTAAAATATGGGTGTCACACATTTTAACGCATCTAGGGAGTGCTTGGCGCGAATTGAATGGTAACAGAGTTCATGGTGGTAACTGATGAAATGGTTAAAACCACTTTTTATAGTGATCTTCACCACAACATCAAACACATCATAAGACTTGTTTTCAATGATTCTGCATAATTGCACATCAACACGGATGCTTGTGCATCAAAATAACACCACTTTCACTGCACAAAATCCACTCTGTAACAATTTTTGAATTAGTGAAAATAAATCTGACTGACACCACGAAACGCGCCAAACACTCCCCACTCTGAACCAATTTAAGAATTATCGAAAAAAAATCTGACTGACACCACGAAACGCGCCAAACACTCCTTTTATATTTCTTATTACATTTGGGAAGGCAACAGGATCTAGGTTATTTGCCCAATAATTTTGAAATATTGGTTTTTAATATTTCAATATCTCTGAACTTCTTGGCAGCTTTTACATCTGCCTGCATATAATGCATAGAGGACAATAATACTACGGGAATACTATGGACCATTCCAAGGAACAAGGAATAGTAGAGATCGTGTTGTATCATCACTTCAACACTCACTGTTTTTATTACTTCTTTTTTTATGTAAAAGAATTGTTCATAATTTAAATTCATAGAATAAAACAATTCTTTTAAAGAAAACAGAATAATGATCTTTTTTATTCAAAATAAATAAGAATTCATTTCATGTGATAGTCTGATTAGTCTGTTCTGTTGAGTATGTACTAGTATGTAGGTTATCTGTAGTTGATGGGTCTGCTGTTTGTGGACGGTCGCCTCATCATCATTCGACTTATTAATTTTTTTGTATTAAATTGGACTATGTCAAACATATAAATAAGTTTTTATCCCGTCTCTTTGAATATTAAACTTTCTATCTAATATTGCTACAAGTCCGTGGTTGCCGTAGTACAATAACGCCTTCAGGTTATTATGTTACTCAACAAAACCAGGTTTATTGTTTTTCTTGTTGATCCAACATGTTTTATTGTCCCCTACCGCAAATTATTTTGATATTTTTACTAATTTGATTATTATTAAGTAACTTAATGAGTTATTTACAGGTTGGTGGGATTCACCAATCGATCCCGCAAGAGCAATATGGAAGGCAGTTCAACATCGGATATCGTGATCTTGAGCGGCAATTCGCATCCAGAGTTAGCTGACTTAGTTGCAAAGTTAGTGCTGTGTCAAATACTATTCTTTCCTATTCACAATTAGTCATATCTAAACGCTTTTGTCTTTTGTAACAAATTGAATAAGGTTAAATATTTTGACCTCGTTTATAAGTTATGCTCTGGCCCTATTCTCAGGTTGTTAGTTCTATAAATTTGTGTTTGTTCTTCTTAACACACATGTAAAACACTTAAGAAATCGCCACGATTTTAGCCGCCTGGGTGTCCGCAAAGGAGGATGTTCAGTCTACCATAAAACTAACAGAGAAACAATGGTGGAAATAGCTGACTCCATCCGGGGCAAGAACATTTACATTGTTCAAACTGGTACCAAGTAAGTAACCCTTTTTCATAAACAAAACTCTACATGCCTTGTCAAATGAAAACAATACCATTTGTTTATCTTAACATAAATCATTTGATTATGCTTGTGATATTTATAAATCATACAAGGGTTATGGGCTTCCGAGATGGTCAATCAGGTTGAGTTTAATTTTAATTTTCTGTGTGTTTCTGTTCTGTTGCTATCAAACAGATCTTTTTATGTCTGATTGGCTTGTTTGACCTAGCAACAGAGCACACAGAAAAATTAACGAGATTGACTCAAGATGATTGACTGTTTTGGCAGACCATTACGTGTAATTCCTCATACCTAGCCCTCAAATTAATTAGGGTAATTTAATCACTGGTCAGCTTTGCATAACTGTTCAATTAAATAATTTGATTAAATTAAAAGACAACATCTGAAATTGGCATCTATTTATTGATTGTTATTTTACGTTGGTACCCAACACAGAATGGGTAATCTTTGAAGTTGTATTGTTTTGATTTCTGTTTGAATAATAACCATATTACAAACAAAGTAACAAGTAAAGGAAGAAAAATAATAACTCATTCTTTAAATATGAGAAGCATTGTATCACATTTATTATGCTTTACATTGTTAGTACATGGCAAAAGATAAACAATGACTGATTGTTTCTTAAAAGAATAGGGAATGTACCAACAATCACTTTTTATAAAGAGACTATTGTGTGTGATTGAGTTTCAAAATTTCCTTTATTAATATCACAATCCTACTGTGTCCATAATAAATAATATAAAAATTATATATTTTTAATGTGTATTTTCAGGGATGTAAATAATAACATCATGGAATTGTTAATTATGGCTTATGCATGTAAAACATCATCTGCAAGATCTATCGTGGGTGTCATTCCATATCTACCATATAGCAAACAATGCAAGATGCGTAAACGAGGTTCTATTGTCACAAAGCTTCTTGCTAAAATGATGTGCAAGTCGGGCTTGACTCATATCATTACAATGGACTTACATCAAAAGGAAATACAAGGATTTTATGACTGCCCTGTTGATAATCTAAGGGCATCTCCATTTTTACTGCAGTATATACAAGAAAGTGTAAGTTGACTTTTCTGGTTGCAAAAGTAGTTTACCTGACCTAAATGGAACTTCTACTTTGAATTTGTTTTTTGTTGGTTATATTCTCCTATTTACCCTTTTTTAATATTACCTTGAATAACTTAATATAAAAAACTGCATTGATTTATATGATACACCAAACATACAAATAAGTAACAAAATACAATTTTATAAAATGTAATTTAAAATTGATTTAGATTCCAGATTATCGTAATTCTGTTATTGTGGCTCGTAATCCTGGTTCAGCAAAGAAAGCTACGTCTTATGCTGAACGACTGAGGCTTGCTATAGCTGTAATACACGGGGAACAGAAAGAAGCAGAAATTGATGAAGTAGATGGACGTTATTCTCCACCTTGCATACAGAGGTAAATTACTATAATTTATTATTTTCATAATTAAAATTGCTGTTATCTTTTTAGGGTTTAAACTAAAAAAGACTAAATATCAAACAAAAATAGTATAATTAAAATCAAAATAGTAACATCCTATATATCTATTTTTTGAACATTATAATAAATATATATATTTGAACATTATAATATAATAGTTATAAAAAAAAGTACAATCAAAGAATATTAGAGTGGTTCAGACATCAGCCCGGATCGTAGAGGACTCGGGTTAGATTCCCGCATCATGACTATAATTTTTCGAACTTTTTCTAACCACAATATTTTTTGTACTATGTAAACATACCCTGGTGTAATGAGAATAATTTATTTATTTCTAGATGTATATTACCCAATACAGAAGAGAGATATTAAAATTAAGATTTAATATATGTTTTAGATCTGGACACAAAGTCAAAATTATTATTTGTTTGTAGTGTTGACAGGTCTCGCACTATGGATGTGTCAGTAGGAGTGCCAGTACATCCTGCCAAAGAAAAACCACCCATAAATGTGGTTGGAGATGTAGGTGGCAGAATAGCTATCATGGTGGTAGGTTATTTTTAGTATTCATTGTATAAGTCTTCATGGAAGTCATGGAACAAAATATCATTTTGTAGCACCAGAAATCATTCTGTTCGACAAAGTGTATTTGCAGAAATTCTGTTATTGCTTTATGCTGAAATGAGATAACATATATGGAAGCACCCAAACCCAAAAACTTAAATTGAATAGAATAATTTTAAAACTACGTCATGCAAAGAAATTATGACCTTCTTAAGGACATTGTCCTCGTTTTCAGGATGACATGATTGACGACGTCCAATCATTCGTCGCCGCTGCCGAAGTGCTGAAAGAGTGTGGTGCTTACAAAATTTACGTGCTGGCTACGCATGGGTTATTGTCCTCGGATGCTCCACGGCTCATTGAGGACTCTCCAATCGATGAGGTAGTTGTCACCAATACAGTTCCGCACGAGCTGCAGAAGTTGCAATGCGGCAAGATCAAGACCATTGACATATCAGTCCTCCTCAGCGAGGCCATCCGCCGCATCCACAACAAAGAATCTATGTCGTACCTCTTCAAGAACGTCACTCTTGAAGATTAACTTCCGCTTTTTTGATGTCTATTTTAGGTTTTTACTAACACTAATCCTTGTTAGTTTAATATCATTGTGACACAGTATTTTTATGATATGATTAACTGTCACCTGATATTCAGTATGATATTTAGTTTACGTTTTTATGTAAGTATAAACTTATGATTCCCTTTGTTGCATTATTCCTGATTTTGTAAGTTAGTATTTTTTATGTTGTAAGTTAAATACCAATAAATATAAATATATTGTTTTACTAAGTAAATGGCACTTGCTGCCAATAAATTTTAAGGGAACATTGCAGCATTTAAAGGATATTTATATGGCCTTTTTTACAGATATAGTGTCATAATGCACTGTTTGAACATTTGCGAGTTATTCAATAGTTAAAGTTTTTGATACTGGTTATTTTAAAACACTAATTGAATTTTACTTTTTATATGAAAAGATGTAACAATTTTAATTTTTGAAATAGGCTAGTTTCCTATCTCAGTACAAACATACCAGTCTTTTTCGAATGAAAAATTTCAGCATCTTAAAGGACCCTATTTCAGAGCTCTGAGCCCAATTAGTATTTTATTGTTAAAGCGAGATAATTATCATTATAGGTAGAATATAGAGGTATGGTGTCGGTAGGAGTTCATAATTAGACCACACGGGAAGACTTCCTGACTCACATAAAATAAATGTGCACCATGGCATTGACAAATGTTATTTTGTAAGAGAAATATGTATTTTAATATCAAATTGATAAAATGTCCAAAGCTTTTGTGAATAACAACTGATTAACTGTATATATCATAAACTTGGAATATTTTCACAAAGTTATTTGTATAGTGAATTAGTAAAGTCATAAAATGCTATTTAAATAAACCGTTTTGTGGCATCAATTGTTTCAATTACACAATTATTCAAAACTTTGTATGTAGGTAGGTATGTACCTAATGTGTGTGGCCATTTTCTAAGTAGGTACAGTCAACAGACAGTACGAAAGGGTACACTAAAATTATTTTTTTAGTAAACTATTAAATGAAACACCCTCTGGAGGGATTTGGTGTGGTGACATACATTTCAATGTTGTTGAATAAAAGATGAAATACTAAGCACATATAAGTATGGGAGCTCACTAGCGCAGTGGCATAGCGCGCTTGGCCTGCGATTGCGTAAACTAAGCAATGTTCGCTAAAGCCGGTCATTTGATGGGTGACCAAAAAATTATTGTCGGGTTCCTTCGTGCTTCGGAAAGCACGTTAAGCCGTTGGTCCCGGCTGCATCTGCAGTCGTCAATACCCACCAACCCGCACTGGGCCAGCGTGGTGGGTTATAGCCCAATCTCCCTATATCCTTCTTATAGGGAAGGCCCGTGCCCCAGCAGTGGGGACATTAAAGGGTTGGTGATTATGATCAGTATGGGATAGATCACATTGCCTTAACGCCTGGGAGAATAAAATTAAAAACAGACTAAAATTATTAAAATTTATATAAATGGACATTTTCAAAAGAAGGTATGGGAGTGCTTGGCTAAACGTAGTGTATTATATACTCTTTGTGCTTGGCGGGCTTTCAATGGTGTCAGTCAAATTTAGTTTCAATAATTCAAAAATTTTTTCGGAGTTGACTTTGTTCAGTGAAAGATACATAGAGGACAATAATACTACGGAAAGTTTATTTTGATGATCCGTGTTGATGTTCAATTATGAGGAATCATTGAAATAAAAGTGTTATGACGTGTTTGACGTTGGGAATTTAATTTTTATAGTGGTTTTCACCACATCGGTCGACGTCATGAGTCTATACCATTCGATTGGCGCCAATCACTCTTTAGATGCGTTAAAATGTGTTTCTCGCATATTTTAATGTAAAATTCATTTCATGCATTGTTTCATTCATTCAAAATTAAGCAAAAGTAAATGAAAATGTATTGAAGAAAGTTCCTAAGGGTCTAGTCTAGTATCCAGGAACGTTAAACCGATTTAAAAAAAAAGAAGGTATGGCTCAAAAGTCTTGTATACCAAGCCAAAAAACCTAAAAGATTTTAATTTTAGTAGTTTTAAATTCTCCCTATATTTTAGGGAAGGCAAAGGGTCTAGCCCATACAGCCAAGTCTTTAGTGTATATTTTATCTGTAGTCGTATGAAATAATGAGTGGGTGAAATGTATGAATGAAATGAATTTTACATTAAAATATGGGTGTCACATATTTTAACGAATCTAGGGAGTGCTTGGCGCGAATTGAATGGTAACAGAGTTAATGATGGTGCTTGATGAAATGGATAAAACCACTTTTTATAGTGATCTTCACCACAACATCAAACACATCATGAGACTAATTTTCAATGATTCTACATAATTGCACATCAACACGGATGCTTGTGCATCAAAATAACACCACTTTCACTGCACAAAATCCACTCTGAAACAATTTTTGAATTAGTGAAAATAAATCTGACTGACACCACGAAACGCGCCAAACCTGACCCTAAAAGATTTTAAATGGGAGCGTTTGGTAAACATACCCAAAGAGTATAATACACTACGTTTAAACATAGTGTATTATATACTCTTTGGTGTTTGGCGCGTTTCGTGGTATCAGTCAGATTTTTTTTCGATAATTCTAAAATTGGTTCAGAGTGGATTTTGTGCAGTGAAAGTGGTGTTATTTTGATACACAAGCATCCGCGTTGATGTGCAATTATGCAGAATCATTGAAAATAAGTCTTGTGATGAATTTGATGTTGTGGTGAAAACTACTTGAAAAGTGATTTTGCCCACTTCATCAGTCTCCATCATGAACTCTGTTACCATTTAATTCGCGCCAAGAACTCCCTAGATTCGTTAAAATATGTGTATTACGTTAAAATATACAGCCTTATTTTAACGTAAAATTCATTTTATTCATACATTTCGTCCATTCATTATTACATATGACTAAAGATAAAATATACATTAATATATAGCTGTATGGGCCTTTGCCTTCCCTTAATTATAGGGAGAATTAAAAAAAAAAAACGATTTTAAATATGCTGCCCCCGTAGCACGGGACGTGGATACTTCTCCTTCGGGGAAAAGAAAATCTTTTTCTCTCGCTCTAACTCCCACTAAATCTCGAGACAAAACACTGTCAAGTGGTGGAGAGAGACTTGTCCACGCCCCCGTGCTAGGCCCGCTGTGGTGCTGTGACTGTCTGTCACTGTCATAATCAGCTGTTGTCTGCTTGCTGCGCTGCGCGAACCAATCTTTGCTGCGAACTCGCAGAACAATTTTACGTAGTATCACTGAGCAACTTTAAATAGATTAAATGGAATAACTGCAATTTTTATCAATTAACTGCATACTATTCACTAGCGTAAAATCCTTTCTAGGCTTTAATTAAAAATAAAATTGAATAACCTTTGAAAAAAGTCTCATCTCAAGTTTTTAATCATGAAGTTCTTGAGACTTATAATTCGTGCGCCGAAATTATGCTGGCAATGGGCCGCTTCCAATAGAACTTACAGCAACAGGAACATATTGAGACTTAGTGAAAGGGGAATGTTCCAGGACATGTTTCCTAACAACTCTGCGTATGTATTAATGGACAAATTTACAATAAAATTTCAACTAATATAAACATTAAAATTGCCTGGGTGTCTTTTTTACAGAAATGAGATTTTAGATCTGGTATGTAAAAATCCACAGTGTGTGTATGCTGGCTTTGACCCAACAGCAAACAGTTTGCATATTGGTAATCTTTTAGTAATAATAAATCTATTGCATTGGCAAAGAGGGGGACATAATGTTATTGCTTTGGTAAGTTTTCCTAGTATTCATGACATTTAATTAATTTAAAAATCAAATTACTAATAGGTTATATAAAGGCCGTGTGGTGACGGCAGAGTAGAATACAATTGTCACCAACCCAAATCTCTCCCGTGGGTGTCGTACAAGGCGACTAAGGATAATCAATTAGTGATGAGGAATGGGCAGCAGCGTTCCTCTTATACCACCTAGCAATGTACTGTGACTTTTGTACCCGATAAATGGCAATAGGCTCGCCACCTATTACATGGGACCTGACATATTTGGCGAAACGTGGGTGCTAGCTCACCTCTGCCTACCCCTTCGGGGATATAGGCGTGATTTATGTATGTATGTATGTTATATAAATGTGCAATACAATTTATTGTTAATGTGTCTTTTAAATTATTTAGATTGGTGGAGCAACAGGACACATTGGAGATCCTAGTGGTAAAACATCTGACCGAGTAGCTCTTAAGAGTGACATTATCCAGCAAAATGTAATTGGTATACAAAAGAATTTAGAAACAGTATTTGAAAATCACAGGAAGTATATTTGGGCCAAAGAAGAAAATAAACTAAAACCAATTAAGTAATCTAATATTTCAATGCTTTCTTTGTTCAAGCTTACAATTGAAGCTTTACCTTACAATATATCCAATTAATAATTGCTATTTAATATTGTATCTGAAATGTTACTGTTAGGCTAGAATTCTCATATAATTTTCAGAATACTAAATAATGAAAGTTGGTATAGAAATATAGATTCTATACAATTTGTTAGTGAAATTGGACGTAATTTTCGAATGGGCACAATGCTTCTGAAACAAAGTGTTCAATCCAGGATAAATTCAGATGTTGGGATGAGTTTCACCGAGTTTGCATACCAAATATTTCAATCTTATGATTGGCTTCATTTATTAAGAGAATATAATTGTAGGTTTCAGGTACTTATTATTATCATTAAAGCAATTATTTATTAAGTATCTCATTATTTGTTGATGTTATTAACAATTTTTTTCAGATTGGTGGCAGCGATCAAATGGGAAATATAAGTGCTGGCCACGAATTAATCAGTAGAACTGCTAAACAAGAAGTATATGGTTAGAAATTGTTTGCCATTAATATTCAAATTGTTTTATGGATATTAATTGTAACAAATGTAATGTTCTGCCAGGTTTGACTCTCCCACTGGTCACTACGGAAGAAGGTGATAAGTTTGGAAAATCCGCTGGTAATGCAATTTGGTTAGATGCTGAAAAAACTAGTGCATTCAGTCTATATCAGTTTTTTATTAGAACCAAAGATTCAGAAGTAGAAAGATTATTGAAGCTGTTTACATTCTACACTTTAGGAGAAATAAAAGATATTATGTTTAAGCATAAGGAACACCCTGAACAAAGGTATCCTCAAATGTGTTTATCAGAACATATGACAATGCTAGTACATGGAAGTAAGTAAAGATTTAAACTTCTTGAAGATATCTACTATGATGTAATTTAAATCCAATACAATGAAATCTTATTATTAGATTTTAATGGATTTGTTTATTTACCAAACAAATTTTTATCTGACCTAAAATTCCAAATCTGTGATAAATACACATTCTATGATAAATCTACATTGAGAGGGTATCCATTGGCTTATAACGTGAAGTGTAAAGGTTAGAAGAATTTCGGCGAGTTTGATTAGTGTCTTAGTTGCCCGAGCGGTCAGGCACCTGCCCGGACAGCAGCGGACGCGGGTTCGATTCCCGCATAAGACCATAATTTTTCGAAATTCTTTTTCCAAGCACCAAAATCTTTGTACTAATTTTTCTAACATTTATATAATGTTAAAAATAAAAATCGAATAGTAAATACACATTGTTAGAAATTTAATGTCTATATGCATTTTTACAGAAGATGGGCTCAAACAAGCTTTAAGAGCAACAGATGCAATCTACAGCAAAGATGTTAAATCTCTAATTTCTTTGACCTCCAATGAATTAGAGCAAGTATTTGATGGGGCCCCAGTACAAATGTTGCTGCTATCACCAGGAATCACAGTATTAGATTTAGGAATGATGGCAAAATGCTTCCCCACAGAAGGTAAGTGTGTTCAAACAGCAAAGTAAGCTTATTGGTAAAAGTTTTTAGTATTTATATTTCTTGAGATTTGCAATTCTCGCTCTCTGTCACCAGCTTTTGTATGAGCTGTGCACTAAACTTATAATATTTTAAAAATAGTAATAACTATATTATCATTATGATGCGTGTTTAATTTTAAGAACATGCAAGTGGTCCTTCGAGCCGGATATGAACTAGCGACCTATAGATATAATTCAAGTTTTCTAAATCTCATCTGCCATATAAAAATTTAATCAGAGTATGAAATAACCAGTTTACATTATTTATTTCTAGGTGACGCAATAAGAATAATACAAGCTGGTGGTTTTTACATTAACCACCAAAAAATTAAGAAAATTGATGAAGTCGTCACAGAATCTGCACACATACTGCCAAATTTGATGTCACTACTGCGTGTCGGTAAACGAAACTATTACATTGTTAAATGGCAGATATAATAAACGTTTTTAAAATATTTGAAATAGTGTTTTTAATTTATAATTTTAACGAATATAGACACGAAAGGAAACAACAAATTTCGGGGTATAACTGTTATATTACAACAGAAGCTTGTATACTTGCAGTATAATAATAAAATGCGTATCACATAAAACATCATAAATACTACATAACATACTTATGGCCTAAAATAATATTATATGTATCTATTCACTGAAATAGCAGCGTGACTATCTACGGCGCTGTCAAGTTATAAATATCAAAAATATGGCTACTCATCATACAACATGTCACGTTTGTGCACCGGCGAGGGTCGCCCCGACGCCTGCGTGATTTAGTTCACTAGTATCACATAAATTAATTGTATCATCTCTCTAAACTTTAAATTATACAAGTGTTTCATAAAGCTGGACACAAATGCATAATTAAGCTGAATTGACTGTACTGATGCCGATATGTCTTTTAGAATGTACTATTATATTAGTTATCTAAGTATTATAAAATTACAATTAACTTATTTATATTACTCATTTATGACAGTTTGGTAAATAGCGACATATCACCAGTCGCGGGTGAATTAAACACTCATGTAACACTACCAAATGTACAAAAATAAACTCCAATACAAATTTGCGAAACAATATATTAGATAATTTGTAAAATTTTGCGGACGCTAGCGAAGTGTATAGCCGTGCGTTATGCGTTTCTAGCGTAATTATCAAATACTTCGTCAGTCTCTTTTTCAATACTATTAGGCGCACGGATCACACATGTACGCGACGTACCTAGTATGTATTATGCAAGAATTGCAACATGGAATATTCGTCACACAGAGAAATACGAAATGCGTGCACGCAACATTTGTCTCATGCATTAGACAGCTTAGTCGAAGGCGAGGATCCTCCGGAGGGTCCTTTAAAAGTTTTATTTTTAAATGCGCACGCGCAGATATTGTCTCAAGCTTTGGACAGCTCGGTCGAAAACGATGATCGCTGCGGACCTCTCTCTCTCTAGAAGAGAAGTAATATTCGCGCAACAATTGACAACATTTCATATTTTTAACATTATTTAATTATGAAGTTTTAAGAGATTAGACCGAAAATCAAGACACCCACATATTTATAAATAGGAGAACCTTTAAAATTCCGTTTAGAAAGGCGTGATTTATTTATACACCACTACTTTTTATACACTACAAACATTTTAAGGGCTGATTGTGTCAGTCAAAACAAACAACTTTTACTATGGGGCCAACATCGAAATCGCGAAAAAAAAAAGCAGCTGTTTCATACAAAAGTGCATACCTACGCTACGCAACCAAAATGTATGGAACAGCTGATTTTCTTTTCACGATTTCGATGCTGGCCCCTTAGTGAAACTAGTTTGTTTTGACTGACACAATCAGCCCTTAAAGTGTTTGTAGTGTACATGTGTTTTCTATGTAGGGTACTAAAATTGTTAAAACATTGTCAATCGCCTCGCAATTCAGACAGCAGCTGGGAAGGTCTCTCCGGAGCCTTCTCCGCTTATCATAAAGGTGCGTCGAGCTCTGGTATCGCGGCCAGATGTGAGGCGCGTCGCCTACGGGCAGGCCGCTAGAGGTCCGTGCTATCCGGGGGAGGGAGAGACCCAGTGGGGGGATTTGGAGTCCCAGAGGGGGCATTTGGAGGCCCAGAGGGTGTAGGGGGAACGGCCGAGGGGGGAGGCGGCGGCGCCGGCACCAGGGGCCTCGAGGGCCGAGCCCTAGGCGACTGGGGCACCTCGGTGATGCTGCCCTCGGATTGAGACAGCTGTCTCGCAGCGCCGCTTAGAGCCTTCAACTCTTCTAGCTCGGCGTCTTTACCGCCCGAACTGTGGGTGCGTTGGACTGTGACACGCGAAGCCTCTTCCGTAGATGCGCCTACCTGAAATTTCGACACGTTTAGTTTTCTTTATTCTTCTTCTAGATCTGTATTATAAAATATATCATCTATTTCAGTAAATCAAAATTATTAGCATACATACATACATACATAAATCACGCCTATATCCCCGAAGGGGTAGGCAGAGGTGAACTAGGACCCACGTATCGCCAATTATGCTAGGTCCCATGTCAAAATTATTGGCGACTTTGAGAAATGGGTATTACAATTTTTTTTTGTATTTTATACCAAGAGACTCATCAACATTGTTTACGTTGTCCATCTCGTTATAATGGCTAGAGTATAGATGCCGTGTGGTGACGGCAGAGCAGAATACAATTAATTGTCACCACCCCAAATCTCTTCCGCGGGGGTCGTACATGGCGACTAAGGGTAATAAAATAGTGATGAGAAATGGGCAGCAGCGTTCCTTTTATAACATCTAGCAATGTACTGCGACTTTCGTGCCCGATAAATGGCAAATGGTATATCATTTATTCGTAGACATGCTGTGTGGCGTCCGAGATATTCCGTAGAATCGCGCGGGCGAATACAACCGCTGAGGTGGTAATGGACTTTTGACGCGTCACCGTACCTGGATCACGGTCGGATGGTGCTTGTCGACCGTGTACACGTGCGCGCGCTCCAGCACCGTGGGCGCGAGCTCCGCGTCCGAGCCGGAGCCCCGGCCGCCGCGGAAGCTCTGCGGCCGCAGCGTGGCCGGCCGCTCCGGCACCGCCGGCTTGTGCCGCAGCTGCACGTCTCCGGCGTCCTCGGCCGACGGCAGCAGGGTGCGGGGCGCCGCCACCGGCCTCGGGGGCGGCTGCCCGGTCGGCTTCACCAGCGGCTTCGCCCCCAGAGACGCGGGCCCGTTACCCTCGCCGACGACCTTCATACGCCCAACCACACCAGACTGCGCCGTCACCGATTTCACTACAAGACTGTCGACCGAACGCAGACTCTCCAACCTCTCCTTATCTAGTTCCAAGCTTTGACGCCGCGCGTCAGCCAAGTCCTCCCGACTGCCCATCCGAGCCTCCTCTCTGGAAGACCTGTTCTGTCTGTACGTGGACCGGTTGATCGTCTGCACGCCCGAAATCACCTTGCCCGTGTCCGATATGACCGGGCGAGGGGGCTTCGCTGGTTTCTCGCTATCCTTCGCCGCCGTCTCTTTCGCGGGCTCCGGCGCCGGCGTTGGATTCTGAGCCTTATTCTTATCTGGAGTAAAGTTGGGGGGCACCGGCGCTAGGGGTTTGTTCTTCCGTCTCGTAATCGGTTTCGGGCTGCCGTGGGGCGGACTGGAGTGATCTGACAGTGAGCTGTTTGACTGCGCTTTTTTCATCTCGTGCTCTATGAGAATTAAGCTAGTGTCGTGGCTGTTGCTCCTCGAATGGCGGCCGGGACCGTCCGCGTTATTTTTATTCTGGCTGTAGTCGAACATGGATTTACTCATGCTGTTGTGGTCGCCGTTCGATTGGTCTTGAGCAAGCGCCGCTGTTTGGTTGTAGCCGTGCACGAAATTCGGAGTGAACCCGTACTCGCAGTGGTCCGGCAACAGATCCTCTTTGGTGAATGAAATGAAAAAGTTGATGTCGTCCTTGAAGAACCAATCGGCTTGCTTGATCAGTAGTTCTACTACACAATTGACCACTGTGGTGATGTTCATGTCGAATGTGCTCCCATCGGCCGCCCAGAGCAGGTTGGGTGCTATGACTATGGCCAAATTGGACGGGGTCATTTTGTTCGTGCTCTGGTTCTGCGTCAGAGCAGCCAGAAACTTTATTAGGTACCTAAGGTTTTGGTAGTTTGCATCCGGCAATAGATGAATCGCTTCCCAGAGAGCGTTCAGTCGGGCTTGCTCGCTGGGGTGACGCGTCGCCGCTATGAAGTTGTCGTAAAGGCGATAAGTCAACAGCGGTTCGGGCAGTTCGCGCAGATACGATTTGAGCACAGAGGCCACGACGTGCATGTCTCTGTAATCTCTAGGTAAAGGCACATTGAACAGACCTGCATCTAGTGACAATTTCATTCTTCGCACTTTCGATGAGCCTGCAAGAGAAAAATTCGAATCATATAATTTTTTGACGACTACATGGACGACTTTTATTACTTAAAAGATATCTGTGTATAATAGTGGTAAAACTTGATATGTTCAAGGACTGTATCATCACAAACTAATCCGGTAAACATACAAATCGAATTATGATCACACAAATAATTGCATAACTTAAATACAAAACACAAATATTGGCATGAAACAAAATATTGTCTATTAACTTTGGGAAGAAATAGAAGATTTAGGGTATGCCTGACAAAAGTTCTTACCACCAGCAATTCTAAAGAGTCCTTCTTCGCTAAGGGCTAACTCGTGGAGAGTGCAGACACATAGCTCTATGGGAAAGGCTATCGTGCGCCCAGTCACGCGTAGATGCTCTTCTAAGGGATACCCGAACACTGGCTTTACCGAGCTGTCGTCTGTGAACAAATGACAAAATCCTCTAAATACCAAATCACAGCTAGTACATTACTGATTGTCGAGTACATTCAGGATATAGAGGAGTTCGACAGTCTAAAGCAATGTTCGCCAAGGCATGTGATTGCATTGGTGCCCAAAAATATAGGTCCTCATCTGACAGCATTTTCAGTCGATAATACTCATCAATCGCCTACTGTTGATGGGCATGTGTTATGGGCTTATTCTCCCTATATTATTCTGTTCTATCCTTATAGGAAAGGCCTGTGCCTTCCATAGTGGAGTGTCTCCACTATGGACGGCACAGGCCGACTAATGATGATGAGTCAAGCAAATAGAAACCTACACTACCCGTCACATAAGTTGACCTATGCACAGTGCAGTAGAACGTTTTTATGTATTAATTGGGGTTCTGTATCAGGTGCGACGTGTGTGTCTGTAACCATAGCAACGTAGGGATACCCACTTCTGCGGGTTCAAAATTTAGTTTAGTCACTTTTCCTTCAAATAACCCTGCGCACACGACCGTCATTTTGGTTCAACTTACGTGCCGGGAACTCAAGCAAGTTAGTATAGGTAATGAAATGAGAATGAAATAGGTAAGGTCGTCGTTGTGAAGTTATGGTGTGCCTAAGGGAAACTAGAATTAATTTTTATTTACATTATATAGATAGGTAAAGAACACATAAAAATAATAAACCTAAAAGTACTTTGTCATTGCTGTCGATTAAAAACATGTACTTTGTCATTATTGTCGGTTAAACTGGCCTGTTCCCCCTGTCATTGTTAAAATTGGTTTTTATAATCCATGCTGCCGCAGATAAAGCAAACTTGACATTTAAGCGGCGTGTCATTACATAACCGTGCCTCACGGACCAAGCGAATGCGTGTTTATCACAAATTGGGAAAAACATTGCGTAGCCGTAGAATGATTTAATAGTAGTTCGTTATTATTAGAACTTAATATTCACAATAACGATATGTGTTGCTTTAAAATAACGCGATATTTTTTGATCTTTTCTACGATTTAAGTCTTTATCTAGTCTATTTTTAAAGTAATTGACGGACGGCAGAGCAGAATACAACAACACCCCCCCCCCCCCCCATTTCTCCCGCGGGTGTACATATATTTAGGAGCGTTCCTGTTATACCACCTAGCAATATACTGCGTTTTACGTCCCCGATAGATGGCAATACATTGGCACCATTATATGCCACCTAAAATAATTGGCGAAACGTGTGTGTCAATTCATCTAACTATACCTTCAGAGAAAAATGGGCGTGATCTATGTACGTATAAATTAATGTACAGAAAGCTCCACTGACATCACGTCAGTGGCTCATCGGTGACGCAAGCGATCGATTCCATTAAATCGATTTCGTCACACCGAATATTGGCTAAGTGCCACGCGACTTACTGATTCGAGATTTAATTGCGCTTGAACTAGTCAGTTTGGGAATTAGAATTGTAGTTAACGCACACAGTCCTGTCCCTAGCCAAGTGGCCAATCTATTCAAACGCATAGAAAAGAAATGTATGAAACTAACGTATTACAGAGAAATGAAAACCGTCAGTTTCATAATTTTGTATTCTATGCGTTCGAATAGAAAAGCCACTGGACGCAGTTTGAAACTTAAGCTCAGAGGATTAAGTTTAGCAACATAGGACGCAATTAAACAAAAAGAAACACAATATTGATGAATGAATAAATTAGTATGTAGTAGGTATTATTGTTACCCAAATAGGATGGTACAAGGGCAGAGTGATGGTATTCTTCTCCCTGCCCTGTTGGCCTATTCCCTAACTTTTTTACTTATCCATTACTACTGTACTATAATGCTACTGTGACACCTGTCCTGTGATAACAGCAATGTATTAGTAAATAGTTCGGTGATCATCACTTTCAACTGTCAAAACAAGTTAGGGAATAGTCCTACTGTTCCCGGTCTCTCTGGGGTCGGCGCAGTATGTTTCCTCTTCCATTCATACCGGTCAGACGTCATCAAGCCATCCACTCCCTTTTGATTCATATCATCCATCACACCGGAAAGCTATCGATGAATGAATATATAGAAAAGAGACCGAACGAACCATGTCGAGAGACCGATGAACGGACAGAGTGATTGGTACCTATGACAACATTCCAATCTATACTGATCAAGGTTTTGGCTTAGATTTTACAGCCGGCCGCCTGTTTGACACCAACCCTCATTGGGTATGCTGTTGTTGGTGGTTTACACTCCACCATTCGGGTGCCCCAAGGTGCTTAATGGTCTACGCCGTGCAATCTCCCATTAAGGGCAGGGTGATGGTGATATTTACTAATTTATTACGTATCAATCCACTTTTGCATATTAAAAATAAAATAGGCTTAAGAAAAGCTTCTATCATTTTTAATCTAGACCGAATTTTCGTACAGTAAATTATAATTAAATATAAATTTTATTACAAAGCTAAGATTTGTGTGTTCGCCTGACTGCTTTCGGTTTGATTATATCCAATTGTGTTCGATAGACCAAAAGGATTTTGTGCACATCAGAAAAATATGACACTTCTCTTCTTTTAAAGACTACAAAAGGTCAATGATGATAAGTGATCGGTCTACGTTCTTCAACAGTTACTAACAATAGAGTTTAAACAGGATGAGCTTATCAAATCGTGGCGTAGCGTACATGAAGGCTTGTATTAGGTATTAGTTTTGGTTATTGGTCGATTACTCACAAACGGATCAACCGACAGCATACGATTCAAACGCTTTAAATTTAGTTTTGATTCCACAGAAATGTTAAGAAAACTGAATTATTCGTTATGGCTCCATTGTCTCTAAAAGTTATAAAACATTTTATAACAAACGGAACACTTATTTCTTTAATGATTATTATTGCTGCTATCCGGGCAGGTGCCTGACCGCTCGGCCACCCAAGACACTACAAGACACACCCAACACACGGGTTCGATTCCCGCCTCAAGATCATAATTTTTCGAAATTCTTTTTCTAACCCCAAAATCTTTGTACTAATTTTTCTAACATTTATATAATGTTAAAATTAAAATCGAATAGATTATTATTGCGTTCCGAGGCACATCACAAATAGTCGGAACTTTTATGGTTTGCAAGAAATTTTTGTTTAAATACTGTTAACTTTATTGGTATAGAGTAAAGGGTAACATAGAGTAAACTTACATTTGGGTATAATTATTAGTCATGATTGATACCACCTAAGTGGTTTGGTGGGCATAAAACCGACCACAGGCTGAGTGTCTGAGAAAACGAGAGAAAATGACAATCGCTGATCGATAGCGTTTTATAAAAAGATCACCTAAATGCATTCGCCTATCTTTACTGCAAACCACACCATCGCACCATTCAGCTATATACAGATGGTCGATTGTGTTTTATGCCTTAAAATACAGTGAATAGGAACCTACATAACTTCCTTTTTATTCTCCACTCACGTACCAATTGAATTGGACTGGATAAATTTAACAAGTAATTTGCATTCAATAATAGTTGGGCAGACGACATGTGACAGTACATGCAAATTTGTCGCGGCAAGAGCTTATGTTTTGCTCAGTTTACAAGGAAAAGTAACAATGACCGTGCAATTGAGTGCGGTCTCCAATAGCGGTTAACAACGATTTGTTGGACTCATATCCAGTGACGCGTCTAGTCTACTAATTAATGTTGTGCCTTACGAATCACTTGTTAATTGAGATGCTCGACCGAGATATTTATGACAGAGATAGTATGTTGAGCTTTCGGCCCTTTAAGTCGGCAAACTATTTGTATACTGTAAAAACCTCTGGTAATATATTTTTTAATTACATTTACATATTGTTCTGTTTTCTATACAATAAACACAATTGTACGAAAACCCCTACATATATTGTTTTATTTATTTTAATTTTGATTCCATATTTGAGTAGCAACAAGCAAAGAATCTTTTAAACGTTATGATGTGTTAGAAATCAAACAAAAAATCTAACTTTAGACTGAACGAATTTGGGTAGCTCTAGTAATAACTTGGAAGGATACATTATCATAAATATATTTAATGAGGAATTTATATAACTATTCTATTAATAAACATTTTTGAAGTATTACAATTTTTTTTGCTTTTCGCCACAAAAATGTTGAATAAATAATTAATCCCAATCACAATGCAGGCCTACTACACCAATTCAGCAATATTTATACTCTGCTTTAACGAAAATGCTATTTTTTGTTTTAAACAAAATGATATTATAAAATTGAATTGTGTTAAGAGAAATCGGGCATAATAATGTTATTCAGTACCGATTTAACAAACTTGCTTAGTAGAAAGTTACCAAATTCATCTGATGCCACATTATACATAATACAATTTAGACTATGGTAAAGAATATATGCATTTAATTAGAGGGGAATGGAATTATATAATATGAAAATGCAAATATTTCGGTGGGCTTAAGATAAACCACAGACTATTCGAGAGGTCAGTGACCCTGATTATTAAAGCAGAGACAACTGGATGCTGATTACATAAACATTAGTTCACAGCCATTGGTTTTTAATACTGTAAATTAATATTATCTTAGTGTTACTTCAATTATGTTTCATACAGGCTTTTGTGTGACATGAAACTTATTTATTAATGCTAGTAAAGTAGCTACTTAATAATAATATAACACCTTTCCCACTTTTCTTTTTTTTTGTTTAAGATTAGTCTATTCGATTTTAATTTCAACATTATATAAATGTTAGAAAAATTGGTACAAAGATTTTGGTGGTTAGAAAAAGAATTTCGAAAAATTATGGTCTTTATGTGGAATTGTTGATGGTTGATTCCCGCAGCAAGACCATAATTTTTCGAAATTCTTTTTCTATCCACCAAAATCTTTGTAAGATTAGTCTGACCAATACCCTAATTTTCTAAGCTGGAAGACTAGTGAAAGAAATGTTCAACATTCACGTCCTATTTAAAATGTTTGTGTTTATTATTAGTAAGATACTAAAAGATTATTAAAAATTATAAGATAAAATTATTTTTTATAAAAGAAAAAAGAGATTTTTTTGAGTTTGCTGGGTCAACTTATATAAAATTACTATAAGTAAAAGATGTTACTGAAGTTGATAACTAAAAATATATAAACAAATTTAATAAGTTTAAATTACTTACTTATAAATCTTTCCAGCTCTGGTACAGTATCTTGAAGAGAATGCAAGGCAGACTCATGGTATGCCCTCTGTAGTTTCACATACTGTAGCAAAGTGTGAGCGAGCTGTGCTTCTTTTGCAACAAGAGCAAACATGTCTGCTGCAAGCACATCTCGTGCCGCCTCCACCCGGGTTCCAGCCTCTTCTAACTCTTCCCTAGCAGCATTTAATTTCGTAGGATTCTCCTCTTTTTGTCTTTCTAAATGCTGTAACATAATATTTATTATTAGCACATATAATTTAGTAACAATAAAAACAATATTATTATTTATTTATTTGCCATGTGGTGATGGCAGAGCAGAATACTATTGTCACCACCCCAAATCTCTCCAGTGATGTCGTACAAGGCGACTAAGAGTCAAAACAGTGATGAGGGATGGGCAGCAGCATTCCTCTTATACCACCAGCAATGTACAGCGATTTTCGTGCCCGATAAATAGAAGTAGGTTCGCCATCCATTACATGGGACCTAACATAATTAGCGAAACGTGGGTGTTAATACACCCTACTGCCTACCCCTTAAGGATATAAACGTGATTTATGAATGTAAACTAAAAACAGAAGTACATAATATATGAAGCTCTATAAGGTATACTATAAATTAAATAATATATAATATAACTATAACTCTGCAGCTCAATTATGAATACATAAGGAGAAGGTCATAAATTAGACTACAAAGAAAAAGCCAAATAAATTTGCATCATCACACTCTTCTTTTTTCTTCTATCTGCTACTTACATGATATCTACTGGCAGCAGACTCTTTCTCACTTATTAGTCTACTTAGGTGTTTTTTTGCTTTCATAATGGCAGGCAAGTCATGGTCACCAATGTTGCTCAGGGGTGTGCATACTAATTGCTCTACTTTCAGCTCATGCTCAGCTATTTCATTTGCAAGAAACTTCTCTGTTTTACCTAAGGAACATAAATTATTTATTATATTAACGTACTTTAACCCAAAATAAATATTGTTAAATGTATATTCCAAAAATTGTACCGAATAAATAAATAAAATCATAACAACTGAAATATATATTATGTTATCTTGTTTTGTTTATTATGCATATAAAATAATTCAATATAAAGACAATGACATTATCCCTATAAATAGCTGTAACAATAGAGGTTTAACATCACAGAGATAAGCAGAGTTAATTGCTGTTACTCACCACACTCATACAAAATGTATTTTAATATACTATCATCATCATCAAAGTTACTAGCCTCTAACATAGAGAGGCCAAGGAGATATTCTGGAAGCTTCTTTAGTCTTTTTTCTCTGGCTGCTGGATCTTGACCCTGTGTGCTACCAGCTCCGGTAGCAAGCCTTTTGGTCAGGAGCTGTAGAGCATTACGCAAGTGTTCTACTTTTCTATCTGCAGTCTGCAACTCATCTGTCAATGCTTCATTCTTCCCCGATCTGTAGACAACATTATCAGGATTTGAATATATATATATAATTTTTTATATATTCATCCAGCCTTTTAATGCCCCTCTGCTGAAGCACAAGCCTACCCTATGGATAGAAGAATATAGGAAGAATGAGCGATAACCCACACAGATGACCAAGTGCAAATTGGTGGGTATTGATGACTGATATATTTTTGGTCACCCATCCAATACCAAACTTAGTGAAAATTGCATAGTTTATGTAATCACAAGCCAGCCCCTGAACCATCGACCTCCTTGATTATTTATATAATGTATAAATAATCAAGGAGGTCGATGGTTCAGGGGCTGGCTTACAGGGGAGGCAGAAATTACTTCTTTCCACTTGCAGCAACCCTCATTTTTTATTTTCATAACATAACCTGTAATTGTAATTAACACTGTGAAAATCTTATTTTTATTATTAAAAATTAATTCTTGGAGAAAAATTCAATTATTTTCATACAGTATACATAGAAATATTGGAATACACCTATCGCGATCACTCTTTCCATTCATCTGTCTCTCAACTTGGACCTTGCCTACTTTTCTATACATTCATTAATCACTGTGACCTTTCCGGTATGATGGATGATATGAATTAAAGGGGATTGGATGGCTAGATCACGTCTGAGTGATATGAATTGATGTGGATGTGGAAATTGTAGTGGTGGTGGCGATTATACTGCATCAATTTACAATATTATAAGGATAATCTGGGAACAGGTCCGGAAGACGATCTTTCCTTTTTTTGCAGATTGATAGTTTTGTGGTTTTGAAATAATATTTTTGTTTTTAATAATGTGCCTAACTTTATATTTACTGTATAAGGAAAGAATTTAATAAATGAAGATTAGTGTATCGATATAATGACAAAAGGGGATAGTGAAATGGTATATACTTAGATAATGATATCAGTGAGATAAAATACTACAATTTTATGAAGTACCTTGAGAAAGTTTGATCCGCAAGTTGCTTCACTCTATAAAACTGTTTCTTCATTTTGCCAGATTTCTTTAAATTGATGATTTTCTTCTAAGCTACAAGGTCATTGGACTTGATCAACCAACACTGAATTTAACGATGAAGATCTCTATAACGTAATGTCACTACAGCAATGAGATCATCCTCACCAAAAATATATCAACACTATAAGGGATACAATATGTATTTTAAGGCACTACATTTCCAATAGTCTAAATAATTATAAAAGCGGCACTTAATATTATTTTATTTAAATCAGAAAACTCCCCAGACAAAACTATATTTCAATGAATCAGGAAAGAAAATAAAATATCAATTATCACCACAGACTACCTAGAATATTCAAAGAGTATATAAATAAACACTACTTATTTCTGGCTTAGAAACAAGTATTTTGAGCTATGGGAAACATTGGTATTTTTTTAGGTAATGAAACAATAAACATTGAATTATGTAGGTATTTATTGTTGAATAATTTGGAAAGAAATAAAACATAGATATTATAATGTGACCCTATATTTTGCAAGTTCTCGTGATTTGATACATTTGATATGAAAGATTTTAAGGGTATAATTTAATATTTTATGTAATTATATGTCTTGGCGTTTTATCAACGTTTAAATAAAATTATATAAACGGTTAAATTTAACGATATTTTGCCGAGACTAGATAAGTTAACTTTAACTTGACTATAAAATGTTATGACCAAGCCGCACATTTAAAATAAAAGCTTGTCAAATAGGATCACAGACAATATAATTTCCGAATTGCGCTATCGCTATTGGTCTCAGAGTAAATCCTAGTTACTCTGAGCTATTGGTCTAGACCTAGTGTTTGTGTTCTATAGAAGTGTTTTTAGATATATAATTAATATTGTAAAATTATTAGTCCACGAATGAGCTAAGTCTTATCACCAATAGATAGTTACGAACTTTGGTCATCTAGAACCAATGAGTTGTCTAGCACACTCTAATATATATTTTTTAAATTTATTAGTTGCTAAAATAAGAGATACAATTTGTATATATTTCAGAAATTAAAATAAATGATCCAAAAAGGATCAGTAAATACATACGAACATTTTTGTACCTTTGCCATCCATCATTTTTTTAAAACAATTAATTTGACATAAGCTCAAAGTTATGACAGTTGTAATTTCAATATTTAGAGTGCGCGCTAGATTAGAGTAGATTAGAGTGCGCGTGGTCAAAATTGGAACTCATTGATGAAGTCAAGCAAAGAGTATATAATACACTACGTTAGCTTGATAGCCGTTTTGGAATAAAACATAAATTTAAGTAGGGATACTATATTTAAGCAATAATCACTTGAATAAACTAAACTTAACTGCCGCACTCAGAGACGTCAAATAACGTTAATGAGTACTTAACGTCAACAAATGACAATTCTAAACTAGTCGCTATTCTTGCCAGGTCTAGGGTTTAGATTTGAATGAAAATTTTTGACATTAAATACGCATTAAAGTTAATTAACGTCTCTGAGTGCGGCCGTTTGTGCCGTTTCAGAATACGGGCCTTAACAATGTATATCTTTTTAAATATACATCATTGGGCCTTATCGTCAATTTTCCATACATGTAATCAAAAATGTAATGTTGTTGTATAAATTTTAATGATTCTAAAAAATCACTGTGATGACGGCATAGTAGAATACAATTGTGACCACCCTAAATCTCTCCCGTGGGTATTGTACAGGGCGACTAAGGATAAATCAGTGATGAGGAATGGGCAGCAGCGTTCCTCTTATACCACCTAGCAATGTATTGCGACACTTTTGTGCCCGATATATGGCAATAGGCTCGCCACCTATTACATGTGACCTAACTTATTTGGCGAAACGTGGGTACAGGTTCACCTCTGCCTACCCCTTCGGGGATATAGGCATGATTTATGTATGTATGTACATTTTTACAATATAAAACATTAAAAAATACAAAAACCCACTCCGCTAACTTGGCCCAATTTCTGCTGTCAATGTTAAATTATACTGACGTAAAAAACTTTGAATTTACTTCATTTTCTTTTTAACAGCTTTAATTGGGGATGGGGAGTTCTCACCTTCAAAATACTGGCAAGTAGTGGAGAGAGATTTGGTTCACGTCCCGTTCTAGGCTATTATCTAGTACAAAAAAAATAGGTATAAAAAAAAAAATCTAGTCTACCATGATTTCTCAACTCAAAGACTTTTTGTAAAACTTAAACCTCACTCAATAGATAGCGGTTTCAGCTGGAGGCCCTGTCATAGAGTATACAAACAAATAAAAGTTTTGACAAAGAGACGTCGGTAAGCGTCATTCGGACGGACTAAACGTAGTGTATTCTCTTTGGGACTATCCATAGACTATACAGGGACTATCTCTTATAACTCATCTGTGTGATTTGTTTACTTACATATCGAATGCAATGCAATACCGATCGAATCTTTGCATTTTGTTTTAGTATTTTGTACCTTGTGTTTCGTGCTCACAGGTGGGAATTGAGTATAGATAGATTGTAAGAAACAAGCATTTCTCTTTAGAGTGGGGGCAGATTTGTTATGAAATGCACAGTAGAGAGCGCGAAGTAATTTAATTTTCGATTTAAACGCAGTTTACTTTTAAGAATTTGACTGGGCTCTTGTGTGTGTGTTTCATTCTATAAAAGTATTTAATAAATGCACTAAAATCTGAATATTCAATTGAATTCACATTTCCTTAGTAACTTAAAATATATTTTTCAATCATGGAGCGAAAGTTTTTAAATGTTATACTTTTGGGATTTGGTTTTATGTTTGTGTTTACTGCATTTCAAACTATGGGAAATATAGAGGTGAGTTCAAGTAAAATATTTAATTTTTTGCATGCATTACAGTTTAATCGTTAATAATGACATAATTATATAGATAAATATTTTGATAATATTCGGTAGTTTGATTGGCTCATTAATTAATATGAATGAAATTTCCATTTAATTATTATTTGGTTACAGCAGATCAGATGTGTTGTGGGATTTCAATATCCTGTTTTATTTTTACAAGGAATTACTAATAGCTAGTAATACTAATAAATACCTAACTAATTTCTAAGATAATTGTGCTGAATATGTTTGCCATACATTAGTATTAAATAGCAAGAGAAAAGTTATATTGTTTCTTATTTTTGCACAAGCAATACACATCTATAATAATATTATAAAGCTGAAGAGTTGGTTTGGATGGTTAAACGCGCTAATCTCAGGAACTACTGACTCAAATAGAAAAATTCTTTTTGTGTTGGATAGTCCATATATCAAGGAAGGCTATATAACAACAGACAATAATGCGAGCGAAGCCAAGGGCAACCACAAGTTTGAAATAAATAAACTTTTATGTATTAGACCCGCATAATGTAGTTAAGTAGTTAGGTGTTTGGCATGTTTTACATCATGTTTATAATGAAGTGATCTCTGTCACACCGTGGGAATAACCCCCGAATACAGAAACGCTAATCAAATTTGGGGGACTGCTTAAAAAGTTAAGTGGACATTACCTGTCAGAATTTGTATGGAAAAACGTCAATTTTGACAACATTTAAATGTTAAGCAAGACTCAAACTTTGATTAGCGTTTCTGTATTCGGGGGTACGGGTGTGACATGATTATGTATGTAAACTAAAAAGGTACCTACCGACCTCAGCATTGTGCAATTTTGAAGACTCGGGTATTTTGGAATATCTGGAGGCATCTCTAAAGAATAATATAAATCCCTACATTTAAAATAAACAGATAATGTATCAAATAAAAGGAAATTAAATATTTTTATTAAATATTAAATAAATTCAACTGAATATGTTTTAAAACAGTGCAGTGCGTATATTTAGATTTAATAAAATAAATATTATACTATACATTCATGTTTAAGGGGGCTTTTAAAGTTAGGTGTCTATAGTGAAAATGTATTCTGCTCCGCTGTCACCACACAGCAAATGCGCTATCGAGCCCCGCTACTCCGAGAATTAATTGCATTATTCTAATTAAATAACCAAAAAGATGACAATGAGTTGCTAGTGTCACAGGCAATGCAATTAGTGTGCATACATCAACCAATGGCAAATGTGATTAGGTACTTTTGTACATACATACATACATAAATCACGCCTATATCCCCGAAGGGGTAGGCAGAGGTGAACTAGCACCCACACTTCGTCAATATTGTTATCATCATCATGATCATCACCAGCCCTTTAATTTCCCCACTGCTGGGGCATGGGCCTTCCCTATGGATGGAAGAATATAGGGAGATTGGGCCATAACCCACTACACTGGCCCAGTGCGGGTTGGTGGGTACTAACGACTGCAGGTGCAGCCAACAGCTTAACGTGCCTTCCGAAGCACGGAGGAACTCGAGATAATAAATTTTTGGTCACACATCCAATGACCGGCCTTAACGATATTGCTTAGTTTACTCAATTGCTGGCCAAGCGCGCTGTTAATCATGTCAAGTCCCATGTAATAGGTGGCGAGCCTATTGCCATTTATCGGGCACATAAGTCGCAGTACATTGCTAGGAACGCTGCTGCCCATTCCTCGTCACTGATTTATACTTAGTCGCCTTGTACGACACCCAAGGGAGAGATTTGGGGAGGTGACAATTGTATTCTAATCTGCCGTCACTACACGGCTTATCATCTATATAAATACGCTTGTGTTCTGGACTCTAGATGACGGACGATTGTTTTTATTGATATTAACACGCAAACTTTTGGCCCTACCGAGATTCGACTCTTGGTCGTTAGCCGACAATCTGACCTTTCAACAAAACCGATCGCCAAGTAGCATTTGGTAGTGCACCTGTTTGACATCATTTTGTATTTTTTTTCATAACATCATTTAGTATGTTAAGTAGGACTCAAACTTTGAGTAGCGTTTCTGTATTCGGGGGTTAAGTGGACAACACCTGTCAGAATTTACAGGTATTGAAAAACGTCAATTTTGACATTACCTAAATGTTAAGTAGGACTCAAAATTTGAGTAGCGCTTCTGTATTCGGGGGTTAAGTGGACAACACCTGTCAGGATTTGTAGGTATTGAAAAACGTCAATTTTGAAAATTCTTAAATGTTAAGTAGGACTCAAAATTTGAGTAGCGTTTCTGTATTCGGGGGTTAAGTGGACAACACCTGTCAGAATTTGTAGGTATTTAAAAACGTCAATTTTGACAATACTTAAATGTTAAGTAGGACTCAAACTTTGAGTAGTGTTTCTGTATTCAGGCGCTAGACAAACAAAATAGTAGGCGGAATTTTAAAATGTAACTAACTACTATATTGGTGACAAAATAACAAATAAAAAGGAGTCGCAGTCAGGGATCAATGATCGATTTATTTGATGACAGATCTACTGTTCTGTGGACAAAGCTATTATTTAAGTAATAAAACTATTATTATAAGAACGAAGTTAATATTCATGTAATGGTCTAATATTTTATTGGTAACCCATCTCTTATTTTGGACATATAATAACATTAATTTGATAATTCATGCCTGGTAACACTTTTGTTTATCTGATAACAAAAATATTTCTTGGTGATAGATCTATTTATTTGGTGATACAATTTGATGACAAATATAAATTCTGGTGACAAAAAATATAGTTCCCTTTTTTTACGTCCATTGGCTGGTCGTAACTACCTACACTATCGCCTGACGGAAAGCGATGATGAGGCCTAAGTTAGTTAGTACACGATCGTCTAGATAGCTCAGATTAAACTGATTCGCGAAAACAGACCTCGACAAAGAGTTCCATTATTATCCTATTTAATTTACTTTTAATTTTATAGAGCATGGCACACTTTATTGATATATCATAAACGACTTTTATTACGTAACATCATAAATTGAGATCATCGACCGCGATTTGCAATATGCCATCATATTGTTGTATAACCTAACGTAGCTTTGCACACCCTTCACTCAAGATTTATCGCAAGAAAATAACGTTCATATCTAAAAACCAGTCTACAAGTCTAGGAAGTAGCAAATATAAAACCAGTGGAGTAATTAATGTTAATTATTCCACTATAATTAGAATGGGATGAATTCAAAATACGGAAATTTATGTTGAAAAGAACGAAATAGCAACATTAGCAAACGAGACGCTTTAAAAACATTAATCAAACATTGCACTTTAGTTTCTGTATTTAACTGCCGCACTCAGAGACGTCAATTAACTTTAATGAGTATTTAATGTCAAAAATTTTCATTCAAATCTAGACCATAGACCCGGCAAGATTAGCAACTAGTTTTGAATTGTCATTTTTTGACGTTAAGTACTCATTATCGTTATTTGACGTCTCTGAGTGCGGCAGTAAATGTAATTTCCCCAAAAGACCTCTAATGCAAAGTTATATTGTCTTTACTTCGATCATCTAGATGATCGAAGGTTCTTTATAGAAGCCTTTTATTTGTTTTACAACCGTAACTGTAATGCTATGGCAGTTTCAAAATTTTGTTAAGTTCACTAAAGCACGAACCGCTTTGTATTTGCCTTGTTTCGCCTTAACTGAAATGATGTGATGTAAGTTATTTGAATAATATTAAAAAACGAATATAATGTTTCTTGCCTGGTCAATTTAGTAATTAGTAGTACTTTACTAGAAGATGTCTTAACTCTCGTAAGTAGATGGATTGTAAGGCATGTCAATTTGGACTTAAAATCTAAATAATATCTTCAAAATTCGGTTATTTTTCTATGTATAAAATATAATTAGATACGTATAATATTTTTCGGAATGTAGATAATAGTGACAGAGATTGCACAAATCGTGGCTTATAACATTGCACCTTATATGAGCGAACAAACAATAAGGTCACTACCTATTGAATTTTCGTTTTAACAACATGGACGGTTTTGTTTACGCTTTTCTTTTAAGCATAATATTAGTTATGCGTTTAGTAAAAGATACAAGAGTACACGCTATATGTTCCCTTTCGTTAATCTGCCGTGTAGCGACGGCAGAGCATGGAAATGTCGCCACCCTCAATCTCTCCTGCGGGTGTCATACAAGGCGACTAAGGGTAAACTGCCGCACTCAGAGACGTCATTTTAAGACGAAAAAATTACAATTCAAAACTAGTCGCTATTCTTGCCGGGTCTATGGTCTAGATTTGAATGAAAATTTTTGACATTAAATACTCATTAAAGTTAATTGACGTCTCTGAGTGCGGCAGTAAGATAACTAGGAGTAATGGGCAGCCGTGTTCCTCTTATACCACCTTCCGTGCTCGATAAGATACATATCGAAACTTTTATAACTATTACATAGCGAAACGGGCTGTTAGTACACCTCTGCCTACCCCTTCGGGAATAATTAGGGGTGATTTATGTATGTATGTTAATTAACTTACTGTTATCCGGATATGTCAATCGAGACAAGAGGCTTGCGCAAGCACTGGTTACGATTATGAGTTGCCTTTTGCTGTATTGCGTCTGTGTCTACGCTCCGCAAGTATTTGTTACTCTATCTCGCCAAAGATCAATGCGTGAATGATGTTTCGTAATCTAATAAAAATGTACGCACTTTCGAAAATGAAGTGTGGGTGGTTGTGTATCTAGCTGGTACCTATCTATAGTAAATAGATGCAATTATGTTCTGCAATAAATTGTAGAACATAATTGAAATATTATGAAACAAATTATTTATTTAATCTTTTTACCAAAAGTAAAGTCCTTTGTGCGCCACTACGCTCACGTATTGAGATGTAATAAATGTGCAGTCACATGACTGCATACATGCACCTAATTAAAACGAATCATTATCGATGATCAACTATATTGTTTTTCTATACATAGTTGATAAATTCAAGGACTTGTTTATTGACTTATATTGAAATTTAGGTCAATCTGATCGACTGATATTTTCAAGGGTTTTCAAAAGGCTATAACTAAGTCAAGATAAAGGTATTGAGATTAGTTATTGTGTAAACATAAATTACTGGAGTATACACTGGTTGTTTGTGATTGTTTAACACTGTTATAGGTTGTAATTGTAACTCACATTAGCCATTCAATGTTGTCAAAAACCGTGAAATACAAAAAAACGGTATCTCCGGATGAGTTATTACGCATTGACGGCTTGCTATCGTCGTTCAATTAAGTTCTCTAATTTTAAAAGGCTCTTGTCGGCTTAAATAATTGATAATCGAACTTCAGCAGCAATGTTCGCTAAGGCCGGTTATTAGATCGGTGACCGAAAATGTCCCGAGTTCCTCCGTACTTCACAAGACACGTAAAACCGTTGTTCTCGGCTGTAACTGCAGGCTCAAACCAACCAACCCTCACAGGGCAAATAGCAAAAGGACATTAGGATGATGATTGATATGAACAGGATTGATTAGGATAAGGATGTGGTAAGGGTTGATTCGGATAGTGATGATGAAGGTTCAAGTGTCAGCGTGTCTCAAAATTGTGACCGCCTACACGTACCTAATACTTATTGTCTTTGCGATGGTTCTTCGAAATGAGACAACTAAAACGTCAAGTTGTGTAATGAATTGTATGAACCCAAAAAGGTCGCGTGATATTTCCATTTCTTGCTCATTTTGAAACATTAAGAGCACAGTAACTCCAAAATGGATGGTGTCCGAAATGTTTTCCTTAAATAAAATTGCATTATTGCATTTGTCATTGGAACATTTGGAAAGTTTTGCAATAAAAAACCCCAAAGGTGAAGATTCGGATATATCATTCTCCATTTATCGTGCTGTTGCGCAATTACTTAATGTCCTTTATTTACGTAAGTAACGAATAACGATCGACACTATTTATGCCTTGGACACGTTGTCACAATATTTTATTCAATATTTATTTAAGTTTCCTTCTTTACCTTAAACAGATTAAATTTAATATCGGCTTTCTAAAGTTACTTCTTCAATGCGCACGCTTTTCGGCATCCGGCATGACATTGTACTATTTATTAATGTAATGTAATTAAAAAAAACTTTGTTTGCATGTTTAATAAATAAATGATAGAAAACACAATAGCGAATTCTTCTTTTATGAATGGGAACGTGCTATCGTACAGATATCATTATTGCCAGATGGTAATAGCGAATTGTCTTGGTTTTACTTTGGTTGATATTCTGTCTACCTCTTCTGTCTACCTATGTATGTATATAAGTCAAAATACCATTACTCCAGCCTGTTACCCTTACTCAGTATTTTTAGTATAAATGATACTTTAGGGGTCTACGACTTTCAGTTCTTACAACATACATTGGATACATAAACGACTGCTGGATGAAAGCCAAAGGATAAAGGCTTCGTAAAAACATGTTTTGCTTACCAAATAGTATACAAGTTTACATACCTAATTATTATTATGTTAAGTTTTATGATACTGACAAGAAGGCGTCTTGAATCTTATATGTGGAACTATATATTTCATATTATATGTTGTTAACTCAATGTTAACATTGGATATTTTCCCTGATGAGCTTCTTCGAGCAGACATGTGATAATTGAAATTCCCATCGGTCTCATTTCATCTCCAAACCGATCGGTCCTGCTCTGCCCGCATCCAGCGGCTTCCCGCGACCTTCACATACCCGATTAGCATCACCACCGAAACACGATATGACATAGCGATTTATCGCTTTGAACTGTCGAAAATCAAAGCGACTATAGCGGCTATAAATAGCTATATCATATCGTGTTTCGTTGGTTATGCTAGCCGGGCAGATCGTTGGTCCAGCCTGCTAACGCTGCGTCTCCCAGTGCGCGGCCGCCATTCGAGATCCTTTTCGCCCGAGGAAGATTGACGGACATTGTCCGTCAATCTTCCTCGCAATGTGCTCTGCCCACTGCTACTTAAGGTTCTTTGGGCTGTGTCGTTTCATCATTCACATAATCACATTGCGAAACACCGAGCATAGCCATCTCCAATGCGCTTTGAGTGACTTGAGCCTTCTTATGAGGCTAATTATAAGCTCTACAACTACCTGCCTATGTCATATTATCGCGAAGGGTCTCGCCCAACTCCAAAAATATATCTACTTATTACATATCATGATCAGCTTAAATACCAAAAGAACTTTACAGCCACGAGTCCTTTGCGTAATCTGAAATGCGTAGGATTCTCATAAACCCGCTTTCTACTCGACGCTTTTTCGCATGTAAGCGATATCGAATTGTAATGTCCTTAAATTGTATGCCGCCATTTCTTTTATAACGGAACTGGATTTCCCAGCGTTCACAATTTCTTAAACAGGTCGTTGTCGTGAAATCGCCGCATAACTGTCCTTCGTTTCGTTTGTTTCTCAAAAAGCTTTCTTTACACTGTAAATAATATATAAAAACAAAACCAATGTTCTTAGAAGCATTCTAAACCAATGTTATTAAAAAAAATCATTTTCAAATTGTAATTTTATTTATTACTAGTGGTCACACGCGGCTTCGCTCGCGTTAATGTCGGTTAATAGCCACAGATATATCAATTTAAGTTACTTAAATTGATATATCTGTGTTAATAACCTTATAGCCTTCCTCAATAGGTGCACTATCCAATACTAAAATATTTTTTCAATTTGATTCAGTAGCTTCTGAGATTAGCGCGTTCAACCAACCAAACAAACAAACTCTTCAGCTTTATAATATTAGTATAGATTGCTAAATGATTTTGTCGACTCAGGGACATTGCCCAGTGTAGACCAATGAGCACCTTTGGGCACCGAATGCTGGAGGGCAAACCACCAACGAGTTTTTCACCAAAAAGTTTTTACAGGATAAGTGTTACAATAGCGTTATAGTAAAGTAGTAATGGATCAGTAAATATAGTTCAGTGATTATCACTTTCAAGTGTCAAAAAAAGTTAGCGAATAAGCCTACAGGTATTGCGTAAACTAAACACTGTTTACTAAGGCCGGTAATTGCATGGTTGATCAAAAATAAACTACCTTCAGATCTTCCGTGTTTTGGAAGACAATCTGCACAGGGCCAGCGTTGTAGTTATGGCTCGTTTTTCCGATATTCTTCTACAGGTATTTTCAGCATTTAAGGCGTGGTGATGAAAATAATCAAAATCATCAATTTATTTTATGATTCTCCTGTGAATTACATTCCGAATCGTAAAATAGTCACTCACATCATGAAATGAAGCTGTGGGATGGTGCCAATAATTGTATAGTGCTCTGCCGTTAGTTTTAAGTTTAGAGAATCATGTCAGAATTGACCCTATTCTCACTTAAATTAGTTTTCCGTTGTCACAGAAAACAATATTGGATAGCATATCGCAAGATGACAAGACATTCAGCGGCGACGGGTACACTTCGCTCGCTATCATCTACGCGACCCTCGCCCTCTGCAACTGGATGGCGCCTTCCATCATCACAATCACCGGCCCCAGAGGAGCCATGGTCATTGGCGCCTTCACATACCTGTAAGTATCCTCGTCTTGTCTCTAACCAGTAACCACATTGTTATGTAGGTCGCAAATACGGAAGAGGAAACCTTTGCTTCCTCGTCAGACGATAGATTGTTAACTAAGGTTATGGACGGCACTTCTAACTATCTAGTTATCCTTAATTGCGATAACTTCGCGCAGTTTCTCAATCCTTAGATTACATTCAAATCATTTTACCTCAAAAAAACCGTGGATGAGGGACACATATCCAAATATGTATATTTAAACATGTCAATAGCATCTGCCTTGGGTGTTTACAGGTAAGGTGTGATGATGAAACAATTTCCAGAACTCAAATTGTATAGAACTATCGTTTCTATAATATCTATCTATCTGTGCAGAAACCATAAGACGTTAGTAGATATGTGTTAAATCTACTTATGTATTAAATATACATAGACTTCTTACTTTATATCTAGGCCGTGAAATTAGTTAGTTCTTTTCCAAAACTAAAGAAATTCTTTCAAAGTAGTTTAAAGACGGTAAGGCAAGCGCTTGAAATTATAAGACCTTGCACGAAGTGAGGGAGGCATTGACTGGAATTTATAATGCAACAAGTCAGTGATTGGAACCGTCAGGCATACACACCTACTACGTCTAACACTTTTATGTTTATGTTATAATAGAGGTTTACCACTGCATCGATACGCAAGAAGGTGTGTCACCACTGACCTACAATATTTTTTTAATAACTTAGGTTTCGTTGAACGAACTAGACAGCTACGATCTTTTTAATAGGGTTATTTTTTTGTTTTTTCTTCACTTCCGAAACGGAAGGTTACTTAACGAATTTCTGTAATTTTAGGATACTATTCTTCTGATTAAAACTATACTAAGTATGATGCATAATTTAACAGATAATGTACAAAGTCTTCTTTGATAGCAATAAAAAATAAACTTGATAACTTTAATGTTTAATACCGCTATTACCGCTACTAGTTCTGCAAAACTGTCAGTCAAATTCTGCCAAGTAATAGTTTTAAGTTTCACCTAAAGTGAGATTTCCCTGTAGTTGCCATAATTTCTTAAAGTCCTTTGGCCCCAATGTGGTTAATCTCGTGACGTGATTGCCGAAAACAACCAGTTCCAAGAAGTGTCGTTACGACTCTGGCTTTTTGGAAGGCAGGAAATACCCAGCTTAAAAAACTTTTACCTCCTTCAGTGTTACCAATTAAATATTTAATGTGCCCACTTCTTAAAATATCCTGTTATGTCCTTTCTTCACTTAGGAGTGGTGGTAACGGTAGAGACAAGAATACTTTCACTCTCCGCTGTTGTTGTCCGATCGTAAGCTATTATCGCGCTTATGTGAAGTCATAACATTGTTATGTTATCTTCGTTTTGATTGCATACTCTGTAATTTGCTTGATATTTTAAGTAGTAATAATGTATTTATCGATTTTTTAACCGCATTAACATTTGTTCTAGTGAATGAAAATTCCCTTGTTATTGACTACTATACTAAGATTCCCCGCACGCTGGTATATACTAAGATTCCCAAGTAGTTTCACTTCTTAGTAGGTAGGTAATTCAACTTATTGATTGGCATAAAATATAAATAGATACCTATGGGTTATTTTTCTTTATTAATATTATGTTATACATGTACAATTGCCTACAATAACACTCACGCATGAATTGTCACATTGACAAAAACAAGTGGGGTGCTTTGTTTTCATCCCTATCCCTTCGTTTCATATGAATGAATAGATAAACAAAATAAAAATATGGGATTAAAAAAAAAAGGGAAATTGTATATTATTATTATGTTGTTGTTAAATTATAGACTATCAAAATACGCTTGATGCTACGCTAAAATTGTTTTTTATTTTATTTTTAACATGGTCCTTTCCACCGCATTTTAATTAAAATATTTCTTACCATCTACCATCTGGTTAGCAGCTTAAGCGCTTGTGGTATGTAAACTACAACTAAACCGAGAATAAATGAACGTAATCATAGTACAAAGATGTGCATGCCTCTACAGTATCCACATTTTATTATTATAAAGAAAATTGACTGGCCAATTCTGTTAGTTCAATTACGTTCTACAGTAGGTATGTAAACATAAAAAAAAAATACTGAAAGTCCGGTATAGGTGAACGATGCGGGACCCGTTAGAAGTGCGACAGCACATGCATTTTAATTACGTCGACACTGCCTGGTTCACTACCTTTTTCGATAAGCTCTGTTTTAAATGTCTTTTATGTTTTAGACATTTATTGCCAGCTTAATTTAATTAAAATTTATATAAATATACGTTTCTATTCAAAATAAGTCTGATTTACTTTCCATATCGTAAAATTGAAAAGGCTATAATAGCGAAATATAAAAATTTTGAGCCTTTAGGAATCTAGTTTATTGCTTATTAGAAACAACTGTAGTTTTTTTATTATAAAATTTGGGAAATACATAGGTCCGAATTAAAGATAATACGAATGTGTATTAGTGTCTATTGTTCTTTAACTTCAATTGTAAACAGCATAATCAAATACGACCTATCAGTTAAATAACAGGAAAGTCATTTAATAAGGCAGTAAGTTAATTTCGTATCAACTAAAATTTTCTAAAAGAAGAGCGCTAGCTAACATCAATTGGAGACTGTAGCTACAACACGGCGCGTGGTTGACAGTACCTATTTATTGTACTATGGTTATTTATAAAACAAAGGTGCTTAATATAATATTTTCTTGTTACGTTTTAAATGCGCTATTATTTATTACGCTCGCGATAAAACGTAAAACGTATTATGGGTAACTATGTAGGTACTCTATTCTTTATAGCAGACATCATCACAGCGGATCACCGATAGTGAAACAAAAGTATTATGTTTACCGTCATTTGTTACTTACAAGTATTTGTCTGCTTACCTATTGTCAAGAAAATCTTTAACGAAATGTTTCATTAATGTTCCAAGGTTGTTTTAAAAATAATTGTTGATTGTTAAATGAATTGCGTTTATTGTTGTTTTTGCTGACTAGATATGGGCGTATATAATTTTGTTGTATATCGACATTTGTATATGTACACCTATGGTGTTTGATATGTTCCAAAAATATTAAGTACGAGAAAAAAAGTGTCCGAAATTACACTAAGAAATGTTTTCGGAATTGTCAGCCACCTAATTTTTGATTTTAAATTAAAAATTACAAATTAGAACTACTTTTAGGTACAGCACGTCAGACTACCAAAAAATGGCAAAATTTCTCAATTGATTTTGTGCTCTATTTTTACCAATTTAAGGTTGACAATCGATTGAAGAAATTTGACAGTTTTGGGTAGTCTGAAGTGCCGTTGACTGTATGTCCTTATGGTGTAATCGTAATTGACAATATGTATTTATATCAAAGACGTAATATTGCGAAATACATCTGGAAAATTTTACTTTGTACAAATATTAGTTACGACTTAATATCTAGTATCACCGTCTGCCAAATCGGACAGACCTACCAATTCGGGGGTTATTCGGCGAGATTTATGCATAATTTTAAGTAGATCTTCTTTCATCATCTTCCTGTCCTTGTCCCATTTCTATTTGAGATTCTGTTAAACGCTCCTCATTCACATCATTGCTCATACATTCATTCAGCTCATTTAGGGAAATTCTCCTACCCCCGTTTACCAACGTCACGGAAAAGATATACATAATCACACGTATACATACATAGATAACATAACCGTGCCAACGTACTGTCATGATATCAATAATATGCATTTCAATAAATTGCAATGGATGTACGATGTTAAAACATCGACGAAATTAAGTTGAAACAAATGTTTAACTGATTATGAGAGATTAACGATTGTCTCAAGAACTTTGTGCATGAATTACGCAACTGGTTGTTCTAAGACACAAACTGAAGTCTTATTTAGTCTAACAACATGATTACAGCCAAACAGCAGCAAAACACTTGACCTGTTTTTGTAATAAATTACTCACAAGGCACTGTTTAATAAATTGGCTTGTTTTTTTTTGTTGCCATTGCATCAACTCGTCCAAGTGCCTTCTTTGGTTCGTCGGCCGTAAAATGTCAAAAGTTTAACGTATGCCTTTGTTGTTTATGTCCACATATTTATGCAATAAGTGTGCAGGATAAAGTTTGTGCAATAAGTGTCCTGCATAAAGTGTTGCAAGATATTGATACTTTATAAAAGCCGTAAAAGGTATCAGAATACTTTTCTGACTGCGGTCAAGGAGGATGGCCAGGCTAGAAACGAACATTTGTTTGTACGCTAATCGGCACTTAAATCCATATTATTGCGGTAGGTATAGGTGAAGGTTTTTTAATTAGGTAAGCAGGCTTGTGTACCAACAAATGGCAATATGTACGTACACACACCTATCTAACACCAGTTGGAAATGTATGACTCTTACCCCTAAATTTTGAGATTATAAAGTTAAGTAGACAACACCAAAATTTACATTTGGAAAAAAGTAAATTTTAGACAATACTTAAATGTTAAGCAGGACTCAAACTATAAGTAGCGTTTCTGTATTCGGTGGTTTATATACCTTTGAAATATTTGTATGTAATATTATTCTTACGTGACCTTATCCGCCAACGACATTTAACATTAGTAATATAAAATTTAACAACGTGTTTTCCCCACCTTTTAAACATGAATGGTGGAATTTTATTAATTCCTTACAGGTCATAAAGAATTTTGACATGCCTTTTTTAATAAATACACGGTATTAAGGTACGCTGTTGTAGATGAAAATCACACCGCGAATTAATTTTTTAGACGACTGTTATCTATTTTAAGTTGGTTCCGTATCAAATAGTCGAGTAGGTGTGTCTATGCTTGGCACGAGCAACAAAGCACCTTTCTAAAGTAGTAAACCTTCATATTTATGCGTTGCAACATTACCACGAAGGAATTTTTAAATTGTTTTTCCTAATTGGAATTAGTATAATTTTTTTATATTTTGCTTAAGATTTTTATTACCACCTTTGAGCACGAAACTGTGTACGCCTGTTCATAATACATAAATCAGAATAAGAAATATGCATTGTAACTTTGCTGTAATGTTGACATACATACAATATGTACTGTTAGTATTCCAATCATTTGAATGTTTATTAAAATAATTTGAACATTATATCGCTATTTAATTCGTAATGCCGACGAGTTAATTAACATATGAAAATAGTTTAATTCTCATACATTTACATAAGGCATATCAGTTTTTGAATACCAATTATACACATCAAAGTATGATGTCACCGGGCATTCCTCCCACGGTCTCTTTAAATTGACAATTGATTAGGGGCAAACTCAATTGTTTAAGAACGCAAATACATCAAATTGATCATGTCGTACTGATTGCCATCAGCCGCGTGAGTGACGGCAGAGCGGAATACAAATGTCACCAACCCCAATCTCTCGGCGACTATATATGGGTGAGAGCGGTTACGCACTACGTCCGATCCGAATCCGTAAAAAATTAATGGTCTAGAAAACTCGGACAGAGATCGGATGTAGTGCGTAAGTTACCATAGAAATAGTTCTACGGCTACAACGGACTGTCAAAATCTCGGATTCGGATCGGATGTAGTGCGCAAGCGCTCTAAGCGCTCTTAAGATAATGGGCAGCAGCGTTCCTCTTACCTATACCACCTATCAATATACTGCGATTTCCATGCCCGATACATGGCATTAGGCTCGCTACCATGGAGCACTAAACCATATAGTATATAGTCTTTGCTCGCCACCTATTACATGGGACCTGAAGGCGGGATTCCACCAGTGTGCTTAACTGTGCGGCACAACGTAATTGTTCGGTCTTTCGCTGTGCCGCACAGTTGGAACTATTCGATTTCAATTTCTAATTTACATAAATGTTATTATAAAGATTTTGGTGGTTTGAAAAAGTTCGAAAAATTATGGTCTTGATGCGGGAATTGAATCCGCGTCTACTGCAATCCGGGCAGGTGCCTAAACCGCTCAGCCAACCAAGACGCTAATTAACTGGTGGAATCTCGCCTTAACATTTGGCGAAAAGTGGGTGATAATTCACCTCTGTCTACCCCTACGGAAACAAATATAAGCGTAATTTATATATCTATGTATTTGTCGCAGGTTCTTCATCGTCACGTTCCTATTCCCGAGCACGTGGCTCTTGTACGTGGCGAGTGTGCTTATCGGCGCAGGCGCAGCCGCCATATGGACCGGCCAGGGCAACTACCTGACCCTCAACAGCGACGCCGACACCATATCCAGGAACTCTGGGGTCTTCTGGGCCATGTTACAATGCAGGTAAAGTAGTTTTTTCTGACCTCTTTTGCTTATGGGAGTTTGAAAGTGACACCGTTGATTTTCACCGCCTCCGTGGCCTAGTGGTTTGCCCACCGGAATTAATATCCGGCTTGATTGGTGGTAGGACTTCTTTCAAGTCCACCTGGCTAGCTACCACCATCTTATCAAAATCTGTCCCCATAATAATAATGTTAACAGCATTAATGTGTTCCGACAATTGTGATAAGATAGCCAGCTCCTCTGTGGTTGAGGGTTCCAGATGAAGCTCGATTCCTTCTTCGGCCCTTATCTTGTCACTTACCATCAGGTGAGATAAATGGGCAAGATCTTCCCTTCTAGCATAAAAAAAAAACCGTTGACAGAATATATAAGATAATCTTTTAACCTGGTGTGGGTATGTTATGAGAAGAAACGGAATGCGTGTGACTAAAATAGTGGTGACCATGAACATTGACGGATGGAGCAAGAGATGGGAGTGAGTGGTTGATGAGATAAAGCAACATCATCATCACTAGCCCTTTAATGTCCCCACAGCAGGGGCCTTCCCTATAGATCAAAGATTATAGGGAGAATGGGCCATTTCCACCCTTGTCCAGTGTGTGTGGATTGGTGGTAATTAATAACATTGTTCACTTGTCCTACACTATGAAAAATATGGCATAATATTCATCAACCAATAACAAGTACAATTTGGAATCTTGTAAAACAAATCACTGCAAAATGGTCTTCTCGTTTTCAATTGTTGCGGTTCAATGAATGACACTTTATCGTCAATAAAAATAATAGATGGAAATTGGAGATGTATTTACAAAGCTTTGCTCTGTGTGCGGTCCACCAAACTGGGGTGTGCGAAACGAAAAAAGTTGTACGGCCAACGGCATTTCAGACTATCCAAATCTGTAAATTTTCTTCAGTCGAATATCAACCTTAACTTGTTGGTAGTAAAGCTTTGTGCTTTACGATTGTTTTCGATTGTGAAAATTTGACATTTTTTGGTAGTCTGTAGGTAATATAATAAAATGTTGTGAACCACCAATTTAATGCCGTTTAATTTAAAAATAACCAAAGCTATTGGTGGTAGTTAATCAGTCCGATTCACGCATGTACATTTTGGGAGTTTGGCACTATCGATATTGCTGTGTGCGATATATTGATCGTGACCATGGCGGCTCTTATCTTTCTTATTACTAAACTTATTTATCACGTCCAGACTATACGAACCACTGCTTAGCGCAACCTTCGAACTCGTTAACCTACCAAAGTCGTCGAAAAAATGGGCGATTTAAAAGCAATCCATAATTTTTTTTCCGACATCTTTTCAGTATAAATCATAAGCTACATGTATGAGAATGATCTAAATATTTGGCATTGAGGAAATTGCACTGAATTACAAAATTCATACGAACACGCATCACGCCTTATGACAGAGATCACTTCTATCTACTTGCTACGATTCTTACATACTTCTTTGCCTCATCCAATCTCATTAATGTCCTCATGCATGCCCTTCGGTTTCGGGTACTCTTGACCTGGCCCTTTTTTAAAAGACTTTCAATATGATTATGAAAGAACCGCCTTGGCCTTCCCTTTCCCATTACCACACTCATTTAATCCTTTTAGTCATTCTTTATTTCTTTATTACTAACATTATCACTATCACAAATAAATAAAAATAAATCGCAAACAATAAGATCCGATTATGCCGTAACAGCAACGACATAGTAACCTTTTGTGATATTGCTATTTGTGTTATAAATTTATCTTTATTGTCTTGCCCTGTTCTCAATGTTGTTTGAGGTCGGTGCAATATAATTAATTATGTCATCCTCTTACATAATTATCAGTTTCTCGTCATCGCGCGAACCCCTATTTAATTTCCGCAGATATAATTATGTATTAGACACAAAATGGTCCGTTTTTTTATCAGCTATATTCCTTTATTGGTTCTATTATCGTAGAAAGCGTTATAGACTTTCATTTTCTTTTAGCAAACCACCGTTATTGTTTTATTTTTATGAGAACATTACAAACTAATGTTAATAATATTATTATAATCATAAAATGTGGCTATGACTACCTGTATACCCTATCTAATTCAATCTATAGACTTAACGTTACTCTTTTATAAACAATTTGCAAAAACTTGTCAATATTTCTTCCAGTCTCTTCTTCGGCAATCTGTTCGTGTTCATAAAGTTCCAAGGCAAGACCCACATCGATGTCGAAACTCGAAATGTGGTGTTCGGTGCGCTGACCGGCGTCTGCGCAGTGGGGATAGTGTTCCTGCTTTTGCTCAGGCCGATCAGGCATTCGCCAACCCTCGAAGATGCTAAGGTACTCATCACGTGTTCCACTTTTGAAATCAATATTTTTTATGACTTACTTTATCTCTACATACTATAACTTATACTATCTAACAAAAAAGCATGGATAAAACCACTGCGTTACTCCACATTGCCATTGATGTTGTACTTAAAGCCGGATCCAGACGAGTGTAACGTTTAATGTTACCAGGATGTATTTTATGACGTGAATTCCAGTGCGCAGGCAAACTGTGTGGAAAAACGGATAAATCAAGAAATGCGAAAAGTACCTACCTACTCTGAAACAATACTATAGTATATTGCAATCTTCATTTTAGATGTTCATTGCAATGGCAATGAACATTTAAAAACATGCCTCTATATCCCCTAAGAGGCAGACATAGATAAACACGCCGGTCTGCCGTTCCGGGATATTTGCCATAGGCCAAAGGTCAAAGGGAGCTCGAACTTGAACTGCTGTGGCACAATTTTCGCTAGCAAAAGGCGGCTTTATCAAAAGAACTTTATGCTAAAAGATAGCTAAAAAAATCTGCGTAAATAGTTCTATATCAGATTTTTTATTCGATTTTCTTTCGATCGACCGTTATAGTACCCCTAGTTTATACCATGTTGCCGAGGAAACCTCCCTCCCTCCTCCCCAACTACGGCGAGAGGAGATCAACCCGTTTGATTGGAGGAGATGTGTGTGTAAGAAATTATATAACGATTTTAATATTTCAGGACGATATTGTGAGACCTCAGGAGGAAGAGAGCCCCATGGAGGCCTTCAAGGGCGCCTTGAAACTGTTCTGCACCAGGGACATGCTGCTGTTGAGCGTCACATTTATTTACACTGGTGAGACTTTTTTTTTGGTTAAATTCTCCCTATATTTTAGGGAAGGCAAAGGGTCTAGCCCATACAGCCATGTCTTTAGTGTATATTTTAACTGTAGTTTTATGAAATAATGAATGAAATGAATTTTACGTTAAAATATGGGTGTCACACATTTTAACGCATCTAGGGAGTGCTTGGCGCGAATTGAATGGTGACAGAGCTCACGATGGTGCCTGATGAGGTGGACAAAACTACTTTATAAAGTGGTCTTCACCACAACACCAATAAGATTAATTTTCAATGATTATGCACATCAACACGGATGCTTGTGCATCAAAATAACACCACTTTCACTGCACAAAATACACTCTGTAACAATTTTTGAAATAGCGAAAATAAATCTGACTGACACCACGAAACGCGCCAAACACTCCGAGACTCTTTTTTTTTGTTAAATTCTCCCTGTATTATTAGGGAAGGCAAAAGATCTAGCCCATACACCCATGTCTTTAGTATTTATTTCATATTATTATGAATGAATGAGTGAGTGAAATGAATTTTACATTAAAATAATGGGTGTCACATATTTTAACGCATCTAGGGAGTGCTTGGTGCGAATTGAATGGTAACACAGAGTTCCATAATTGTCATATCCCCAGGTGTGGAGCTGTCGTTCTTCAGCGGTGTATACAGCCCTAGCATTGGTTTTACTCTGGCCATGGGTGAAAATGCGAAGCAACTGGTTGGTCTCTCTGGAGTTTTCATCGGCCTAGGAGAAGTGCTCGGTAAGCAGTATTTTTTAAATTAAGTCCATTGAAGACGGAGCTATATTTATTAATAATTTGATGTAGAGGACCTCAGTTCTGATGATTGTTGTGACTTGCTGTAATATAATATATGTATAGCACCGTATATTAATATTTATTATAGCTATATTAAAATTTGTTAAAGGCTTAACTGACCCGAAAAATTATCGTTAATACATATTCCTAATAGGGCCCCTCGACTCAGTGGTTTGCGCGTTCGGTCTGCGATTGTGAAAACTCAACGATACTCTCAAAGGCGATATGGGGGATTAAAAATGTGTTATCTTGATTATCTCCGTGCTTCAGAAGGCACGCAAATCAATTGGATCTTAGGCTTAAAATTTTATTAACTTAATACTAAATAACTTCAACTGCTGCATCAACAAAAGAACAGGGCGGTAATCTTCTGTACCTATCGTCATGTGTACCTACTGCACTTATTTAAATAATTAATTTTATACGTAAACATGTCGCAAATATTTAAAAGATTACAGATGTTGAAATTAGCGCATCCAATCAGTCAAGCGTAATGTCGAAGACATGGAACAATGAGATATGGTAACTGTTTGTTTAGTTTTCGAACTGGTCTGGAATCCAAGTACCCAATAGAAGCTTACGCAAGACAATAGCATTGATAGATACGCGTGAACGATGCAACGCCGGTTATGTATGTTAAATACTTACCTTCGTTATCAATCTAACGAAGGATCACTTGAATATGGCCTATTTTACTCGATATAAAAAAGTAGCAATAATATCAAATAAAACTTCGAGTTCTATTGCTTTTGTGATCTGGCATCATCGTTTATAATTTCAAATGTTATAATATTAGTGTGTAAAAGAACAAAACACAACCGGCGCTTTTCAGAAAATTTTATTGCTGTCTTAGTCAAAATGGTTTGACAGTAAATAATGTTATTCTTAGTTCTAGAAAAAACGCACATCCAAGGCTCCTCTATCATCTGACACCTAATGTCATTGGTACTGACTGACTATATCACACCTACCATACCAATTAATTCTAAGACCTGTGGCCTTGGGGAATAATCTATGGCCTAGTAGGTAACTTATGAACTTAAGTTAGCTAGGATAGGTGGGAACATTTTGAGACTGAAGATGATGGTGACAAGGACTGCACATGAGAATAAAAAATATGACTGAACTTATTAGAAAACCTGTTCTGAGCCATGCAAGTTATGCAACTTCAACTTATTTAAAATTATGATAATAGAACTACTTAAGGTCTTAAGAGTTTATTCAATGCAATGAATGACGAATCTATCAATAATATTGAGGGAATTTTATTGACGTATTGACACATTGTAATGTTTGACTTGTGAAATCGATTATGGATGGAGTGATATTGCAACAAATTGATATGGCAGGTAATTGATTTAGTAGAACATTTCTTATTAGGTAATCGGTTGTGAGGTGGTTGGGAAGGCAGTCAGTCACTATCGTTATTATAAGTATAACAAAACTCGAGTCAAGGTTAGTAAGAATCTACTGATATTAAGTGATATCAAATACAGGTAAAGGTTAATTTATCGAACACGTTTTGAATCTTGTTAAATTAATTTGATGTAAATGAATGATTCTCTTTCGTATTCATCATTAGACTAATAAGTAATTGTCTCCGCTGCTGGATAGACAATTATTATTCAATTGACAGCAGGCTGATTGTGAAAATTTTGTTGCTAACAATTCTCGATTGAAATTGTTGCATTTGCGATTACGTTTTGACAGGCTCTCACTTTTATCAACTGGCACAGTGGATCGTAAATACATGATCTAATTTTGATTTTGTTTATCCACACCTTTAATGCTGGGACATATTTCTTCTCCATGTATGGAGGAATGGGCACCACCAAGTTTAACGTGCCTACTAAGGCACGCAACTCGAGAAAATATCTTTTCATCACCCATCCAATGAGAGGCCTTACCGAACATTTCTTAGTTTACGCAAACGCAGGCAGAGCCCGCTAACCACTTGTCCAATAAGCTTCTCTAAATTATAATTGCCATTAAAAACTTAAACCAGTTTTTCTTTAGTAAAGGTCAATATTTTCAAAATAAATGACTTTCAATATCGATCGTGACCTTGATAAGAATGCGCGGGTTCATTACCAAGTTGAATGCTAATCAGAAACTTAATTATCAACTGCCATTTATTATTTGCTGTAGAATTACGAGAAAAATACCTATTAAATACAACCGGAACTATAAGATAAGAACGTTTTAAAATACTTTCATTACGCGAGCCTATTATAATTCAATAGACTTTAAAATTGAATATTTGAATTTATTGTACCTACCTATTCTAATTTAGTTAAGTTTTACGTGAATCAACTAATTATTGGACTTAAGAACCACGAAATAATACTTCACTAAACTTAGTAGGTATTATAACAATTGTGTGGATCAATAAAAAAATCATCGATTCCTGCTTTCTTTCTTGAGATTTTTCTTTTCTTATGAAAAGCATTAGTGACGCCATAATGGTGGTAGCTAATGAGCCACCACCATTATGCTTAAACAACATAAAATATATTATAGACATATTTAATAAAAATCCATCGAAAAATCGATCTTACGCACACCGTGTCACAAAATAAACAGTTACCTACGTGTTTACAACAAGTAAATCTCGCTCGCCGTCGTGAATTGCAAGAACAGCTATAGTAATTGTGATTTTTTGCAAGAGCAGTTATAGTAATTGTGATTTTTTTTTAATACTCCAGGTGGCGCCCTGTTCGGCATTCTGGGGTCCAAAACGACCCGCTGGGGCCGAGACCCCATCGTGATCATGGGCTACGTCATCCACCTGTCCAGCTTCTTCCTCATCTTCATCAACCTGCCGACGGAGGCCCCCTTCGGGGACACCAACGAGATCTCGTACATCAACCCGTCGGCATACCTCGCGATGTTCTGCAGTTTCCTGCTGGGATTCGGTGATGCCTGCTTCAATACACAGATATACTCCATCCTTGGCGGGAACTATTCGGACAAGAGCACGTCTGCGTTCGCGCTCTTCAAGTTTACTCAGGTGAGTGGATCTCTATTTATACATACACTACATAAATCATGCCTATATCCCCGAAGGGGTAGGCAGAGGTGAACTAGCACCCACTTTTCGCCAATTATGTTAGGTCCCATGTAATAGGTGGCGAGCCTATTGCCATTTATCGGGCACAAAAGTCGCAGTACATTGCTATTGCTAGGTGGTAAAAGAGGAACGCTGCTGCCCATTCCTCATCATTGATTTATCCTTAGTCGCCTTGTACCACACCCACGGGAGAGATTTGGGGTGGTGACAATTGTATTCTACAAGGCGACTAAGGATAAATCAGTGATGAGGAATGGGTAGCAGCGTTCCACTTATACCACCTAGCAATGTACTGCAACTTTTGTGCCCGATAAATGACAATAGGCTCGCCACCTATTACATGAGACCTAACATGATTTGCGAAACGTGGGTGCTAGTTCACCTCTGCCTACCCCTTCGGGGATATAGGCGTGATTTATGCATGTATGTATAAATAACAAAAGACTCTTTCTCTGTTTTTCCCAAAATAAAAATATAAATGAAACTTGTCATTATTTTCTTCTTGCCAGTTTATCTGGGGTAGGCATTGTTTCATCTTCCATTGAAATAGGAATAAAGCTCGCTTTCTTTGGCAACGTAATAAGTAGATAAAAGCAAAAACTATTTAACTAAGTACATCATCTTACTGTTTATGGGAACACTAACTGGGGTAGGCGTTGGATGTTCTACACTCAATAATATCGGTCAGACGTCACTAAAGCGGGGAATTAGTGAGTTGCGGACATGCCCGCGGGCATGCCTGCAGACATGATTATAATGCCAAAATATAACCTTAAATTTCTTTTTTGACGTAAATTTGTAATTGGGAACTATTGATGGTCACCTGATATAGTTGTTGACTGTAGTTTGTATTGACCATGAGTTCGTGGTAATGGAACATGACATTGTACTCTAGGTAGCTATCACACCCAAACTAGGCCAAGGGCTGAGCATTATCTGTTATTTCTAATGTATCGGAATTGGTATCAATCAAATATGCTTCCTATTGATTATGAGGTTGTGTTGATGGGCGCGACTCGGTGTGTTTTATTTTAAGTATTTTTTATTACGAAGGCCGCGGTATTGAATTTTAATACTACATCGCTCGTAGTGGTTTTATATAGATGTTGGGGTTCTATTACAATGTAGAAAGACATGTTGGAGAGAGAGAGTACCTAGCTTACGTCTGTCTCCAATATCTGAGAATATACTTACGGTTACATATCTACATACGACATCTTTCTACATGCTGCGATCGAAACGTGTACATTTCTTTAGCGTCATCAAATCTTATTGAATGTCCTTAAGGGGTTAAACATTTTTAAGTACGTTGAATTGTTTTTGATAATTTTACCCACTTACATACCTAATTGATGTTTTTTGAGAACACATAATTAAGGGTAATTACATTCCTACTCATTACCGGCCCAGAACTTTTGAAATGAATGATGTAACACAAACGCTTTTGACTGATGAAAACAACTTACTTGCAGTAGTTATTTTATTTTCCAGTGCGTTATCGGGGATCACTGTAACACTTTCAAACTATAAAACACGTTTACATATACGGTATTTTATTATATTTCAAGATAATATTGTTATGAAATAGCCTCAAAAAGATTTGATAATTATTGAGAACATAATTTTTCTGACATTTTTGTTTACTTTGTAACATTATAATGGCCAGGAATTAAATGAAAGGATTTTTCTTGAAAATATTCTCTCCGTTTTTTAAGTTAACTTTAGTAATGCGCGTTCGTTCCGATATCTATATTTTTTATCTTTCCTGAAATTTTCTTTGTAGTACCTATTCTCTCAAAGAAAATTAAGTACTAAAAAAATAACTAATGTTTAACTCTCTACCTCACTCTGTGTCAAAGAAGTAATATATATCATACATACATTAATAAATAATGCCTTTTTTTCCTCGAACCCAGCAGAGGTGAATTAACACCCATGTTTCGCCGATTATTAATTAAGTCTCATGTAGGAGAGCTGTGATGTAATCAACCTCTCGTCCATTTTCAGTCGATGGCTGCGGCGGCATGCTTCTTCTACTCGTCCCGTGCATACCTAACCGTGCAGTTGATAATCCTCGCCGTGCTAGCATCTTTCGGCACGGCAACGTTCTGCCGCGTGGAGTGGGCAGGCCGCGCAAGGGCCAGAGCCGCTGCTCTAGAAGCCATAGACGACAAAGCCAACTCCGCCGCCCATGCCTTAGCCGACAACGCGTTACACTACGACTGAAGCCGTCCCTGACCATCTCAGGCGTAATCGAATACGGTATTCTATACTCCATTAATTATAGCAAGAGACAACATAAAAACAATTTTGATAGGTCTCTTTATCTACGAAATGTATTTATAAACGAGAAACAGTTGTATTCTAAAATACATCATCAATTGAATAGACAAATAAAACTATTAGCTAAGTACTTTGAATATTGGTGTTACACGTTTTATTTATTTTTGTATAAATATTAAAAAGAAACATTAAGATTGTTTACATTTTGTCTTTTGCTATAATGGGTGGATTATAGTTAGGTATGTATCATTGTGAATACACCGGTCCATCGTGTCACGTTCAGGTATACCTTGACCGAAAATTCGCGCATACAGACGACAGTCGACGACTACAAATAAAATGCCTCGCAAGTTGTGCACTGAAGGGCGAAGGTCTGTTGTTAAAGGGCCTTAGGATTCCAGAATGAATTTATAGCAAAGTTCTGGCTTTCGTCAGTGTTAGGGTTACGTTCTGTAGGTTTATATTTTGTCCGAACTCAAATAGTTATGGTGTCGACTGTGTAGTTGTATCTAGTAAAACTATGGATAAGAAAAAGTATTCAAATATTAGTTCCACAACTTGTAAAGCAAAATTTGACCAGGACTTTAAGAAATATTAACTGCTACGATAGAACTTAAAGATTTCAAGTTATTAGGTACTATCAAAGAGCAAAGCTAATATCTGCTTGGTGATTTAAAGTTCCTATCATGCGTGGGGCATATGAAGTAGAAATAGGGTATACTTCTTACCTCAGTAATTTATTTTTTTCTGAAACAAAAGTCTGCCTTAGATATGCCCATATATGAATGACATTCCCTTTAACAATAATGAATTGGTTGATCTCTTTAAAACTTTGTCATAGGTTGCTTGTAGCTTTGGGATAGGTCATACATTACTCTCAAAATACATACTGCTTTAGACCCAGCAGTATGTATTTTGAGAGTAATGTATGACCTATCTCATATTTCGTTTCGTAAAACTTACACAATTTTTAAAGATAAAGTTTACTATCCATCTACAAAATTCATTCATTCATAAATCACGCCTATATCCCCTAAGGGAAAGGCAGAGGTAAATTAACACACACTTATCTACAAAATTCAGATACATTAAAATAAAGCCAGAAGGATACCTTTTAAATAACAGTTTAATAAGCTAGTGAGATGCTTACTCGAATAGTTTACCATGCATAGATATCATTATAGATATTATTGAGGCCTTCTATTAAGCTATTGGTTGAAGATAATAATTTTTACAGAGAGGATAAATTAACAGATATTAATATTCAATAATTGAAAAATTGAGAAGTTGGGGTGACAGCTTTTTGCAATGTGCATTAATTTAATATTTTTTTACTACTTGCTATTTTGACTGGTGCTAGTTTGTGCCTGGTTCAGTACAAACTAATACAGAGTAACATTAATGATAGACAGATCATGAATTTATTATTTTGAATTAAGATAGATTCCTTTATTTATAACAATAATAAAGTACCATCATTAATGTCCAGGAGATACCAGATAATGATAATACCACTGCTTAAATGACTCTTAAATATTTTTTCCATTCTTAATGTTACCTTTGCATTTTAATTACAATGTTTGAATTATTTTATCATTTAAAAAAAAAATTACAAAACTAATATTTTTAGGTTATTAGATAATAAGCAAACTTTGATTCATAATTGTTTTTTTTTTATTCAATTATTGTAAATATTGACAAATTTATAAATATGTACAGATATTATTTGGATACACAATTCTATATAAGTTAATGTTGTTAATTATAAATTATTTTTATATTTTAGAATTGCTATTGTTTATAAATAAACATTTAATGAACTGAACTGCAAATTTACGAAAACAAAATTATACAGTAATTAAACAGGAATGTTTATTCTTTTGAGTTTACAATATTGAAGTACATGATTATATGTATTGTACATATATAAATTATAATTAGTAATTTTTATTATTTTCGTTTGTGTCCATTCCAACATGTAAGAAATTAAAAAGTTAAAGTAGGGAAGTGTGACTGCAATTTATTTCTAGTGTAAAGAGGTGCTGTTCTGATATTGATAATAAAATTGAATATTTTTGTATGTTGTGTAATGTACTTTATTAAACAAAACTGAGAAAAAGCAATTAACAAAGTCCAGAGTTCATAATGGAAGAATAGAAATAAAAATAAATTATATGTAAGTGTGCTGTCCTAAAAGTAATAAATAATACTTGCTTAATTCCATTATTTATATAATAATATATGAATAATTAACATAAATAAAATATATTTGTATAAAAAAAAGATCATGATATTTTCCTATTTATCATTATATAAGTGTAAGAAAGAAATTTTTAACATGCATAATATTGTTGTTCTGTACTAAAAAGCTTCTTTATTTATGAAATATGTGTTATTGAAACAGTACTATCTAGTCAAATTACACTAATTACATACTAGATGGTGCAATTTTAACATCAAAATAATATAGCATAATTAATAAATACATACTTAAAAATATATTTGTATTATTTACACCATTGACAACTCTGCAAAGCCAGATTGTGCTAATTCCCTGCGCAATGGACATGGTTTCTGGATTTGGACATAACAGTACCCTTTTATTTGATCTAATAGGTCACAACCAAACCAATATAAACAACAGATTTATACTAAATAATAGTTATTACTCTTTTGCCAGCAATCTTGTGTTATGGTGTATCTGTAAGGTGTTCAATGGAGTGTTGGTTTTGTGTGAACTAAGCATTCATTGAAAAGGTCAGTCATTAACATATTTAATTAACATTACAAAAATATACACATTTTGAGTTCTGTTCTGCTCTGCTTTGGAAGGAAGATAAATAAGTCATTAGAAAAGCCTTGCACTGGACTATGTTTGAGGCTATATGGCCTATTTTATTATAGGTAAATGCCTTGCTATGAGGGTTTCACCTTCATTATAAAGCTGATGATGTATGTTATTTGTTCAATATGCATGGACTTAATAATTATTTCAGATTTCTAAACAACTTTTTCAATTGTAAGAAGTTAAGTATCAGGTAGAAAGAAAGACTAGTATTAAATAACAAAAGTATATTTAATTTCTAGAAATAATATGTGGACTAGGTACCTAAAATCTATTTATTTTCTGTATCATCTATATCTCCCAACTTGAAGTCCATGGGTTTATCATACCCCATAATTTTGGCATAGTGCAATGGGTCTTTGAAATGTCTAGCTTCAATGAATAATGGTTGACCTTTAGCCTTCATTGTTGTGAACATTCCTGGGACATTGGGCACAATTACATCTTCACTTTTGAATTCATGCTGTAAAAAGGCAATCATTTGGAGTCATTAAATTATTCTCTATATTTATAAAACAATGAAATGTATTCTAATAATAACAAGTAACAACAGATGGTAAATTTCCACTCTAACCGGTAAAACTGATTGTCTGACATATTTAATAAAAACAAAGTTATTTTAACACTCAACTGGTAATTTTATTACACTACATAATGTTGCTGCTGGACTAAATTTTATTGATAATACTTAGATGAATAATCACTTACCTCTTTCTCAATAAGGAAGAAATTTATTGTGATTGCCTTGTATGTGGATGTTTCCGGGTCATAATGAATTTCTGTTACATATTTTTTGGTTATAAAGTGTAATAGTAGGGGAGTAATAAATGTGAAGAATCCAACCATTGAACACATTACAACGAGAAGAGATGTGCTGCCAATTGACGAAGCTTGTTTCATTATTATTGGCTGAGATAGAAGGCCGGCCATGCTTGAAGTCAGGGAAAATATCTTCACGGCTTTTATTTGAGGTGTCAGAGGTCCATTATAAATTACTTCCAATTGATTATCTTCTTTTAAGTTGCTGGAAAACCGTCTTAATGTTTGATTGGAACAAACACCAATGCATTTTAGTTTAGAAGTAACCTGTGTTTGTAGGTTATTGGAAAAAAAGAATTTTGTTTGAATGCATGTGCTTCGTAAGCACAGTTGTAACATTGTAATTAACTAATGAGATGTTTAAATTTGTAAAATATTGCAATATTATTATGTAAACTTATGACCTGTTCCTTGACAATATGACAATGACTTGTCATACAAAGACAGAGTATAAAAATGACAGCAGGCAGACAGCAATCACATGTCACCGTCATTCATAGATAACACATTTTTTTAACTCACTTTGACGTTCCTGAAAAACTGATTTATAGGTTTTAAAGTTAAAAAGACAGAATGTGGCGGAAGTTAAAAAAGACAGAATGTGGCGGCCTTTCAATAATAATCCAAAGATGTCAGTAAAACTTTTGTTTTATAAATTAATATTAATAATAAATTGTTAATTCATAAACTGTTTTATGAATTAACAATTTATTACTTGACTTGTGCAAGCGGTGTTATAATACACAAAGATCGTGATGATCACCGAACTATTTTCATAACCATTACTGTTGTCACAGGACAAGTGTCACAATAGCCTATATTTTAGGAAAGGCAAAGGCTCATACCTCAGATTATTGTTCTGAGGCTCATACAGCCATGTATTTTGGAGGGATGTCATTTTTTCAATGTTGTCAATTAAAACAAAAAGCTCTTTCGAATTTCCAAATAGGATTTTAAGTATAAAAAATTCCTCTTTGATCATAGCACAGCTGAAACCAAAGAGGCTTGCACTTGGGGCTTGGGGTAAAAAGCAGAACATTCAAAAGTGAAGTGGTTATACGAACGCGGGTTTCAGTATTCACAGTATCGATACAGAAAAATTGGCGAAATTACTGAATTAAGTCGATATGTACGATAGTATCTATTTACAATAAAAATCTTATATAGTAGTCGCAGGCGAATAGTCTAAAAATAATAAACTCAACTGTTCCGAAATCACGTGTTCTTATTTAAGTTCGGTCCTCAACAAAGGATTGAAAAAAAGTGCCATTAAACTCTATCTATGATTTAATTTTTACTGAACTTTAATGATAGGTGGCGAGGTACCTACATGTTAAAACGTTTTTTATTGTTTAAACTTTATGACAAACTTGTAGGTCGTTATAGTTCAAATCAACTGATCGAACACCTATGTCAAAACAAAAAATATACTTAAACATAATCCAATATCATAAGTAAATCTAATATTTTATATTATGTTTATTAAAAAACCACTATAATGTCTGCATGTCTGTTTCAAACGAGGGTAGAACATTGAGTCAGAACAGCGGGCAACACAGTAGGTACTGCTACTGTTTGGAACGCTGTGGACAGTAAACGTAGTGTATTATATACTCTTTGGGTAGCAGTACCTACTGTTCTGACCTCACGTGAAACAGGCATATTGTACCTATTCGATTTTGTTGTAAATGATGAATTTAATATACCTACCTACCTTCTTCTTGAGGTTTAGTGGCAATTAGTCATCAGTTGAAGACGACCACCGATTAATGCCAACCCACCTACCTACGAGTCTGTTAAGGAGTTCCGAGACGGTCAATCAGCTTGAGTCATGCGCCATATATTATTTATTTATAAAAACTTTATTGCACAAATATAAAAGAACTGTACAATTGGCGGACTTAATGCCATATAGCATTCTCTACCAGTCAACCAGTAAGACGTATAAAAGATGTTTGACCTTGCAACAGTACAGAAACACACACAGAAAATGAACGAACTTGACTCAAGCTGATTGACCATTTCAGAACTCCTTTTAAGTTCGTATTATAATGTTGCTATTTCTATTTCACATGTCTGGTAGGGCAGTTGTCAACGTCGTAGCAAAATCCCGTATCAGAGTCTAAAACTGTGTTCTCTGGACAGTCGCACCGAGAGAACCCACACAAGGTTGCCACCAGCATCGCTTCAGGGCGCTCACACGTCCGCTGCGACGTCCAGTACGACTTGCTACAATTAGCCGCCACCTCGACCATCCATTCTGGACAACTGTTGACACCTGGAATCATCATTAAAATTTGTATTTTAAAAGGGTTCAGGCAAAATTCGTTGCAAAAAAAAAAGTTATGTTTCTATTGTTGGATTGGAAAGCGCGTCTTCTCCAACCCCGCGGCATTAGGTGGAGTGCGTGCCAGATACGGCTGCGCGCGAAGGGTGGTGCTGCTCGCTAACATTGATACTCCTAGACAAACAAAATAGCAGACGAAAATTTTGTTTTTGTTGACCACGCGCAGACTTATCTGGCGCGCACTCATTGCAAGGGGTAGGGCCACAGATATATCAATATCCATAATCTGTGGGTACAGCTATCTAAATAACAAGTTTTAGATGATTGATATGTAGGTAGGTAGGCAAGTAGTTAAAGTCAAGAAAAAACAAAAACAAAACAGACAAAGTTGTAGAGCTGACTGTTCGTGGCAGCCATTTTCAGGCAGTGCATGGAGCGGATTTTTGCACTCTTCAATCCGGATTTTATAACAACAACCACTACTTTATAAAAAATATAATTTCAACTTACACGAGTTATTGTGCCACAGACAGATGGATACAGAAGACTTATCATAACACCAGACTAAGCCCAGCATAACTAATATCGGGGCCTTTTGTAACATATCGTCAATATATCATAAACTGTTTGGACAAAATAGTGGTAGTGCATTTATGACGGAGCTTATATTCATCTTGCCCCATTGTTAAATATTTTTGTTAGGGCGAGTAGGCGTGTTAATTATTTTAAAAGAACAATGGTTTAAATAGAGTGATTTAGTAAACATTCGGAGTAGGACCTAAGAATATTATTACAATGACTGTATCTTACTGCCGCACTCAGAGACGTCAAATAACTTTAATAAGTACCTACTTATTGTCAAAAATTTTCATTAAAATTTAGACCAAAGACCATACAAGAATAGAGACTATTACTGAATGGTCATTTTTTGACATTCAGTACTCATTATCGTTAATTGACGTCTCTGAGTGCGGCAGTTAGTGCTTATAATTAGGTACCTATATGATGACTGTATCTTATTAATAGTGTTGTTGTAGTTAGGTTTTCCAACATTCACTGTTATTAGTAATTTAACAAAAATGCTTGCCTAGCATTTTTGTATTATTATTGTATTTTAATATTGGCTCTGTTCATATGATCAAGTCTTTATAGTAGAGAGTTGTTAGATGGTTGAATCGTTATCAATATTTTGTAATAAAATATTAGCGCCCTCTAGTGACAACGATTGAAACCGTTCTACAAATAACTCCTAATACGCTCAGAGATGACGCTACTAAAAACACTTTGGTACTAATTTTTTAGATCTATCTACGGACCAACCCAACCACCAAAATAATTTGTCTTAAATGCTGGCCTGGGAGCGAACAAATAACTTAGAATGGGCCAGCCCCGACTCATCCCATGGGTGTCGTAAAAGTCGATTAAGGGAGATTGCCCGGTGGAGACCAATAAGTACCCTGGGGCACCCGAATGGTGGAGGGCAAACCACCAACAACAGCATACCCAAAGAGGGTTAGTGTCAGGCAGGCGGCTGGCTGTAAAACCCAAGCCAAAACTTTGAGCAGTTTGGATTGGAATGTTGTCATTCCAATCGCTCCCTGCGTTCATCGATCTCTCGACATGGTCCGGTCTGTCTCTTTTCTATACATTCATTTATCACTAGCACCTTCACGGTGTGATGGATGATATGAATCAAAAGGGAGTGGATGGCTTGATGAGGTCTGACCGATATGAACGGAAAGGAAACATACTGCGCCAAATCCAGATATACTAGGAACTGGAACAGGGCAGGGAGAAGGAAGATCTACGGACCAACCAAAGTGGATAGAACTACGGGTACTTAAACTAGAACTTCGAGCTTCGTTATCGTTGACGGAACAAATATTTGTTGTTGATCTCGAATTTATTTTCTTTATCATGATATGTTTTAAAGAAAATTTAATACACTAAAACCAATATTATTCGGTAATGGGTTGGATTAGTTAGATCCTGTGCTAACTCCCCGTAAGCAAATCGGTGCGACCATTGGGAAATTTGAGTAGGTATGTAAATAGTGTTCGGGTACAGTTAATAGTAGGTCAGTTACCAAAATATCTCCAAACAAATTAAAAAAATCTGTCACAATCATTGAGTTATAAAGTAAACTAGTAATAGTAGTTCAATGGTTCAATTGACTACAATTAAAATATAATTAAGGAAATAAACTTAAATATTGTAGATTTATTAATAACAACATAGATAAACATAAAGAAGAACCCAGTTTACATTCATAAGGGTTGTTGCTTATAATACCTTATAACCTTTTCGCTTAAAAGCAGTTTGTATCAAGAACCTATATTATTATTAGGTAAGCACACCTAATTCTTTTGTCATTTCAACAAAGAAGTTTTGCGATAAGCGGCGAATAATCGCCCTAAATAAGCAGAGGGGACAAAGCGACTATCTATCCGGCGAGCAAACACACTTATTGGTATAGTCTATCTATGTGCAAACATGGCCCACGCAGGCCATAGCGCACTCTCCTTGGTTGACGGACCAAATCTTGTAAGTATGTATTGTTTCAAGTAAACCAATTCAAAAAGCGTCACTTACTGAGGCTTAAATTACGCTGCTACGTGACCAAATGAAAGCGATTTTTTGGTGCGAAATGTGGCGTAGCAATGAGCACCTATGTAGGTAATCGTCAGTAATTAATTAAAAAGAGGGTCCAGTCCAGGTCACACAACCTTATCATCTTCCTGCTCAGTTTCGGCGCAGTATGTTTCTCCTTCCATTCATATCGGTCATAAGTCATGAAGACATTCAATTCCTTTTGATTCATTTATGTAAGTATCATCTGTCACACTCGAAAGGTGCTGTGATCAATTAATGCATAGTAAAGTGACGAAAGGACCATGTCGGGAGACCGTTTAACGGATAGAGTGATTGGGACTAATGAACTACTGTTTACTAGTATCAATCAATATTATTTTTAATAATGCAAGGAGAGCACTAAAGACACTTTTAGATAGAAGTAAAATATGAATTGACAGTTACATATTCTAAATAACTACCTACCTAGTGGTACTTAATGAATGAATATGAGTAAAAAAGTTATGGTCATGAATGTTGATGGAAGTCCACTGAAAAGATGGATGGATTGTGTGAGGCACGTGTGAGATGTGTTGTTGAAGTTGATGGGTGTGGATGAGGAGATGACGAGTGACAGAAGAGAGAAAGAGGACATACTGCGCCTACATTTGCACCCCAAATAGGGTGGGATAAGGCAGGTGATGTTGGTTTGTATTGATTTTTTTTGGGAACACTTTTACACAAAACTTTTAAAATGTGCACTATAACAAAAACACGCAGAATTTAATCTCAGGATAAAAGTAAAACCGCACATTTAAACTACCTTGCTAAATGGTCAAATAGTTCGCCTTAATTAGTTGGAAATAAAATCGGAATCATCTCCAACTAATAATACAATAGTAAATGCTAGAGCAGGTAGCAAAAAATAGCCATTAGTCAGAGATAATTACTAATATTTGGATGCGCAGTCTTTAAATAACTGTGTTGATCAACTTCATAAAAGTGCTTGTGTAAAAATGGGTCAAGTGTGTGTCGTCTTGGCGGAGCTGACAGTTCTTTAATAATTTATTTCATGAAAAATTGTAAATTACAGATGTTTCCTATTACATACATACAATTCACGCCTATTAATCCCCGAAGGTAGAGGTGAAATTAAGTTAAGTCGCATGTTATATAGGAGGCGAGCCTATTGCCATCTATCGAAGACGTAAATCGTACCTAGTATATTGCTAGGTGTTATAAATGGGATTCTGCTCTGTTGGTATAAATGGGATTCTGCTCTCACCACACGGCACACAGATATATCAAAATTGATATACCTGTGACACGGCATATTACATTCATAGACAGAGATAAATCTTAGAAAAAAAAACGGCGAAGTTTTTCTAAATTACTTATTTAAAATATTCGCATTTCTTCTAACCAAGAAATATTAGTACATTAACAATAAATATATTTTTAGACAGCTTCATTTTAATAAAAAGTGTGTATAGTAGTGGAGTTTACCAAAGAAAGTTGTTCGTCCAAAGGATCCCTGAAATAAGGGCACGAAAAGGGACACCGGTCCATAAACCCATAAAATTATTAGTTTGGCGATATCATTTCGGATCTGCACCCCCGTTTATGGTTTGTAAAAAGCCGCTCCCATGAATGAGTGAGCCATTTGATAATGGTGTGTTTTTATGTTTGTAAAATACTCAGTTCGCCTTATGATTATAGCTGTTTGACCATAGAAATACTGATAGCACCACATTAATTAATAAACTAATAAAATATTTCCATTCGAGACCAATTTTTTCGAAATAAGTTACTTATTTCCACTCTAGAAGTATACAATACACTCACCCATTCCGATTATAATTATACAAATCGCATTAAGAATAATGTGTAGGTACTTAGGTACCTTCCTACACTTGGATTATATACACTAATTATTGATGAATTATATACTAACAGGGTTCCAGTACTTTATGGGATACTTTTAAAGTTAATGGACAACAATAATGACATGATGGAGATATTCTTTGTTTCTGTGTCTTTTTTATGTTTCTTACTTTTGTTTTTTGTTATTTTTTTACTAAATCGTACTAACAAGTAAATAGGCTTTTCTATCTTATTAATTAATCTGTTAATTCGTCATAACGGATGTGTTTGATATATTTTTGCTTTTTATAGATTTAAATGTATTAGAATACATTAGTATTATACCAAAAAAGTACAATAAAATAATAATAATAACGTTACTGCCGCACTCAGAGATTTTCATTCAAATCAAGACCATAGACCCGGCAAGAATAGCGGCTAGTTTTGAATTATCATTTTATGACGTTAAGTACTCATTAACGTTATTTGAAGTCTAACTGCCGCACTCAGAGACGTCAAATAACTTTAATGAGAACCTAATGTCAAAAAATTTCAATTAAATCTAGACCATAGACCCGGCAAGAATAGCGACTAGTTTTGAATTGTAATTTTTTGACATTAGGTACTCATTAAAGTTATTTGACGTCTCTGAGTGCGGCAGTCAGAGTGCGGCAGTTAGAGTTCCAACTAAAAATCAATAACAGAGCAGTTTGAATATAATTATGTACTTTATTTAAATGTAACATTTTAATATAGCCTTCATTACGAAAATGTTCTAGTTACGTTGCAATTAGAATTTATTACATTTAAAATGCGCAATAACAACACTATAACTGCTCGCCGCTCTACTATAAATCAAAGCTTTCGCTTGCAAACAAACCTTTCCCGCCAATTCACTTTAGCTTCGTTAAAGCTTTTCCATATTGCATTGTAATTCACACTAAAAGGCGCGGGAACAGAGCCTAAAATTGCTTAGCGCAAATATCAATTGAATAGAGCAGGACGGGCTCTGGGTCGAGCTCTTCTACCGCATTATTATGAAGGCTGTCCCTTTTACTCTTTGATAAAGATTGGATTGGACAAGCGAAGTTACCGTTTCTCTCCCTCTTACGATTACGAAAACTTTTTAGTGTCACTGTAGACGTTTAAGGGGAAGGCTGTATGCTTTTCCCTTTGCCTTATTTATGGTGTAATAAAACGTAAATAATCACGCCACATTAATTATGTAGTGGACTTGTAACGTTAACGAGTGTAATGTGAGTTCTGCGGACGGTGATTGTTGTAGACAATTTAGCTGCTAAAAATGGTGTTGAGGGCAGTATTTTGGACTTTTGTTTTGAGTTTGTCACTCGCTGAGGCGGGTCCCATTGGAGATCAGTGCGACTGGAGCGGCAGGTACGTGGGTGGAACTTATCTATTCCTTTGTATTCATGACATTTCTTTTTATTTCTACCTTAATTACATGTCTTGCAGCGTGAGTCACGACGCCTAAATGGCCTTTAGAACTGTCTTTAAGTTTTATCTGTGTCAGAGTGGAGATGTTATTGTCTTTCTTATTTTTTTTATAGGCAACGAAGTGCTTCACTGATTTCATGTTGAGTTTTGGCTATAGGTATAGGTACTTTAATCAGATAGGGCTTGTGCATCAAAATAACACCATTTCACTTGCACAAAACCCACTCACAAACATTTTTGAATTATTAAAATCAAAATCTTACTGACACCATTGAAAGCCCGCCAAACACCCTTTTTAACTGCCGCACTCAGAGACGTCAAATAACGTTAATAAGTACTTAACGTCAAAAAATGACAATTCAAAACTAGTCGCTATTCTTGCCGGGTCTATGGTTTAGATTTAAATGAAATTTTTTGACATTAAATACTCATTAAAGTTAATTGACGTCTCTGAGTGCGGCAGTAAGACTAATTGCCGCACTCAAAGACGTCCGAACGTTAATGAGTACTTAATGTCAAAAAATGACAATTCAAAACTATTCATTATATCTTGCCGTATCTAGATTTAGATGAAATTTTTTGTCAGTAGGTAAGTCCTCATTAGCCTTAATTGACGTCTCTGAGTGCTGCAGTAAGTGAGTGTTGCTATGCTAATTTGTTCTCATCAAGTATTTCAACATTTATTTTATGTTCTTTTATAACATTTTGATTTCATTACGTTGCAACATGTCTAACCAGGTACAGTCAAAAGCACACACGCGAACTAGGTACATCTGTCTACTGCAACAGAAATTTAAATTTTGCTTTATTTGTAGTAAAAGTTGTAACAATTTGACTAAAAACTTATTTTGCGCTAAACTAATGTGCTGTTGACTGTACCTAGAATCATAAAAAAACAACTTTCGTTATCAAGTAGGACAGAACTATCCATAAACAAATTCTTGTAACTATTAAGGAATTTTAAGTTAAATAAATTAGCTGCCTATATATCCACTTACGATAATCAGGGTGATATGTTTTTCAGCCATATTATATCTTTGCAAGAACACGATGAGTCACTGCAAGCTATGCAAATGAAATTCAAAAATTCCAATTCTCACTAAATTGCATGGCGCAGTTATGCAGAACATCCTCCATGATTCGTTCGACTAACAATCTTCACCCGAGGCAACATCACAATAACCGAACCGCAAAGCTGTTCCTACCTACCTTTTATTCACAGCTATCTAGATATTGCGTGCGTAATATTATTAGCATAAATTTATCTGTCATATTTTTTTTCTTAATACCTCAAATGCCATCGCTAACAGAGACTCGACGATAGTTATTTGTTTTAATCAGCAATTATGGAAACTGTTGCCTGCTTAGATATTCAATATTTACAGATGTAGAAACTATTTAATGAGCATAAGTACCTAGATCTCAATATTCTATCAGCAAGATCAAGTCATTCAAAGTGGTTATAATTAAAATTGATTTTAATTTATGCTCGTTTAATAGTTACCGACATTAAGTAGTCACTAATTAACCATTGACATGTATTAGTTAGAAATTATTTAGTGTACCTATTTATGTATTTACATAATTGTTTTATTTCTATTTAGTTTATGACGTTTGTTTATGTTATTTATTTCAATCGTATTAACTTACTTATCTACATATAACCATTGCTTAGAAATACCAACAACTGGATCCAATTCGTTTGGTTACTTATTTACAAAACAATTGAAATTTTCTACAATATCAGTGAATCAATCTATCAAGTCAAGGTTTTCAATAACAGACACTGACATTTTAGTAATCAATGCAGTCAATCTATTAACGACACAATTTAAACACTGTATATGTATATATAGATCATTTACCAGATTCAACAAATTATCGCGCACTATTAAGAAAAATTTAAATAAAAGTATTTGAAATAGAACGATGTATTTGCTGGCCATCCTAATTTAAGTACCGAAGACATTTTTATGAAATAAAAACTGTGAATTTTCTGTCACCTGAAGGTAAAAGAACAATAAGTTACATTACTTTGTCATTTAAATATAGACCTTACGCCACCTTATTGTGGGCCTTTTTCAATTCAATTTTTAAATAGTCGGTGATCTTACGGTACCTACTTGGTACTCCACTTTCAGGCTGCCCTATCGACAGTGCGGTGGTGCAATAACCGGACCGACTATCAAACTTGATCGAACAATAAAATTAACTTAGTATTCTTGCAACACATTACAGTAAACACATACATACATAAATCACGCCTATATCCCCGAAGGGGTAGGCAGAGGTGAACTAGCACCCACGTTTCGCCAAATATGTCAAGTCCCATGTAATAGCTGGCGAGCCTATTGCCATTTATCGGGCACAAAAGTCGCAGTACATTGCTAGCCAAGGTGGTATAAGAGGAACGCTGCCGCCCATTCCTAATCATATTCAGATTAAAGTAAACATTATTCAAGTATAGCCAGCAAGCTAATACTTGCCAAAATGTGTTAGTTTAATAGAAATTATTAATTTTGTTAAATTTTTAAAATTGATGTATGAATAAATTTAAGTTCATATGCTGATAGGGCGAATCATGGCTGTACCTACAATTTAATAATGAACACCATTGTTACCTACCCATGTTTATGAACAAATAAATGAATTATTATGAATTATGAATTAAAAAAAAGCGATAAATTTTATTGTAATGGCCTTGTAACACTATAGATGTGTCATAAAATATCTCTAATTCACAAACAACGAATGAAACTCCAAACCCATTATCACAAAGAAAACAATTAACGTCACAGCAACATCCGGAAACAGAATTAGATGGGGGATGGAGCGAACTCAACACGCTTATGTCCATTGAGAGAGGGTGGCGTGGGAAGTGATTGGGAAATGCGTTCCCGGTGCACCCCACTGATGGGACACGTGACCCTTCCGGCTGATGTATTATGCAGGGTACCCTTGACTGTGTTTGTCAATAATACGCCACAAAAAGCCTGAACAATACTTACTCTTGTTGTGCGCTTCAAATATCGCGGCTTTAGCAAGTTGTCGTCTAAAGAGGTGCGGGCGGGTTGCAAAACTTTTTATGCCGCCCTTGTTTTTTTTAAATTTTATTTGTTGTTTAAAAATGCGGAGTTTGCTCGAGTCAAGAGAGTTTGTTGACAATTAATCTTACTGCGTTCTATTTTATCAACTTTAAAAATAAAGATTTATATAAATATGCTAATATCAACTAGTTTGTGAATAAGTACCCGTGACTTACCCTTCACTTCTGCTTCCCTGCTGCTAAATTATTATATTCCCAAATAATGCACCAAGCATTACAGCTATTGTCACACTGCTCTAAGATTTCGCTATGATTTAATGACTGATAAATAAGTAATACGAAACAAAATATAAGTAATACAAAATGTATTACTTATATTGTTATTTAAATGTTAGAAAAAATAGTAAGAATGACGAAAATAAATTAACTTAACTGGTTGATCCGGTCTGGCGTTAAAGTTTTCAAGGGAAAAATCTGCATAAAACTTTTCTTATAGTTGTGTTCTCTGCATAAATTGTAAAAAAATATATACAAACCTAAGCCGTGGGTTGTCAAATTGTTTATAGTATCTATCTTAACTGTTTATTTAAAACAACATTACAACTGAACACAAAATATCTCAATTAGATTTTTTATTAATAAAAAGACTGAGCTGACGAATATTTTTTTATATTTTATTTAAAAATTGATTTTTTATTAATAGAAAGACTGGGTCTAGCTCACAGATATATTAATATAAGATATATCTGTGGTCTAGCTCGTCGACTTTTTTTAATTTCAATTAATAAATTGGTTTTAAGGTTCTGCCTCATTAGCGTTTACCTGCATCCGACTGTAGTTGAAGAAATTCACTACTACTGGCTCGCTATATCATACGCAATAGTAAGTCATTACATCGTTAGGCAATAGACGAGAAAAACTCAAAGAGGGATATCGTGACTTGACCCCCTAATGGCCGCCGCCTAGCGTTCACTGCGAGCCGATAATAATCTTTGACGACAAGAGAGAGTACAAAGAACGATGTATTGGCTGCAAAAAAGCAAATTGAGTGTCAATGTACCAGCGACGCGCATTCAGTCTGTACATTAATATTTATTAGGGAGGGCGGAGCACGAGGGGACCGGGATATCTGTTTATTATAATTTCCTCCTCCTATTATAACGCGTTCGCACGATATCAAATCCAGTGCAACAGATTGATGCTGTACACATACCTAGGTAGATCATAAAATAGCTAACGGTTCCTAAATTGGATTAGGTTGTGAAGCGGTGCCTTGATACATAGTTATCTCTGATTACGTTACTTTGTAGCTAACAAAAACAAACAATAGCGAAATTTCTTTAATTTGCTGCTTTTGCGATAAAATTTACGATTAGACAGTCTCTCACCACGCGCTCTGTTAGCAACTGAAACTGTAAAATCGTAAATACGTAATCGTAAAAGCAACAATTTCATTATTTCAATCGAGAATTGTTTTCAAAAAAGTTAGGTTAATCCGCAGGTTCATGTACTTATTGCATAGAAATCGGTAGGTAGTACAAGAAATTTTTACGAAATAAATACATGATTTGTGGTTTAAAAGGTCCCAATCACGTCCCAATAGATTGTTTTGCCTTCGACGGCCGGTCTGATTGAATGGTTAGTTGCGCTGGCTATCGGCGAAATCCTGGTTCAAATCCTGAAGGGGCAAATTTTTGAGTGATGAAGATCATTGTTAGTCTTGTATGCGTTTATATAGTATCCGTTATTTTTATTCTGATTACAAACTATCTTCTTAACAAAAATATCTATAGTAATAATATAGTATTTTGTTTTGCCTTTTGTTTTATGTTTAATTAGAACATATTGTGCAAACGATACTCGTGCCCCAATGTCATAACGACTTCATGATTTAGGTCAGGCCAATAATATTGCAATAATAATTTGCTTAGGTATTTGCCTACCCATGAAATGATATCAAATTTAACTGTCTAGACAAAAATTGAACTATTATTTAAGGCAATAAGTGTGTTTCGTAGGATATATTTGAATTTGTTTTCATAATAATTGAGTAAATACCAGCATTGTCATTGTGCAAAGACGACTTTAATAGTCCTAATTTCAAAACTAGAGTTAATTCATTTGACTAGACACTAATAGGACACAGTCAAACATAAAAGAGCCACAATTATTTATTTATGCAATAAAGCTCCTCTAAATATTAGAAACTGAAACAGACTCAAGAAAAGTTTTATTAATCATTATATTACGGACCATTGAGTACCGACCTATAATATTTTACTTCATATTACCGAAAATTCCAAAGGTTTTGGTGTCGTATCATCCTCGACTCGTTCAGGAGTCAAGAGTCATTTGAGTCTTTTCCAAATTCCTCTGTGATTTACGAGTTCTTTGCAAATACTTAATTGCTCACCATAATAACCTTTACTTGCCCAACGATAAAACATAAAAAGCTCACCAAATTACTATTTGTAAAGCAAATCGCTGCTTTGAACCTTCGGTAATAACTTGCGGTGCATTCGGTGTATTTCGATGAGCACAATAATATCTCCCATCACACAAATTACTTTGGGCATTAAACATTGAATTCTTAAAATGTATTGAGCAAAGGAACGAGGAGGAGATTGATTCAACAAGGTGTGTGTAGAATTCAGTAGAATCAAATTAGCCAAAAACAAAAGCAAGCTGGTTTTGTTTTTTGCTAATTTGGTTTTTATCTAATTTCTTTCTACTTTGCGCGTTGCACTTTTAAAGCGCAGTGAAAGAATACTATAACCGTTCTACACCTAATTATAACTATAATAATCTATCTATATGACGTTTTGTTAACCTACAGCATCATATTTTATTTTATAGTAAAGTTCGGAACAATATCAAATATTATATCGATATGAATGAAATAAGACGTAAAGTCGTCTCATCCGCCTGAAATTTTGATCACATGACGCCAATTAAAAAGGGAAACAAAACTGTAATTGTAATTAAATTGCCCCACGCAATCTAACAATGTGCGACGGAAATGCGTAAGAACTGCCTGTCCCTGTATTTAATGAATGAGTCACTTTAAATACGACTTTTATTGCGTATTGTGTGACATAAGTTCCCTAACGCTTCGCGTTAACTTAAAAGAGCTTACCTTTTCTCCATATTCAAACTATCATTCGATATTCAAAAAACGCTGCTTATCTTCAAAATAATTGGAATTACCTACTTATATTAATAAGATACTACATATGTAATAAGTTATAATTTTTTTGCACTCGCTTCTTTTGTCCAGGCTTTTTTTGTAGAATACATTGGTTTTTGATGCGTTTCCTAATAAATTGTCCATGGAGTTGACACTCTGGTCTTCACGTTGACGTACTCACATACTCACTCTAATAAGCATAATAATGTGGACTCAAAGAGAATACAATTGTGGACTGTAAAATCTATAATCCCTACTTGAAAGATCAATATTGTCAAACGGAAGATTTCTCCCCCGGAAACTTCAATTTATGGAAATACGTCAATTGCTTATGCTTAAGGCGGTGGATTAAAAACACGTTCTCGTCACTTTGAATGTGTTTTTTATAAGATGGCGCCTAACTTTAACAATAGTCGCCGACAGCTAACAATAAAGCCCATTGTCACTAAAAGCTTATTCCGGGAACAGTAAGTAAAAAAATCACTTTAGAGTGATGAGTTGTAAAAGTTTATTAACGTGACATTACGATAATACTATCTTCAATAAGTTTTTGTCACAGCGTGAATTGTATGGAAAATTGTAAAAAAAACAGTAATAATCAGCATTATGATGATAATGATAACTATGAAAGATTTTAGTATGTACCTCTAAAGAGTAAAGGATAAGCATTGATTGAAGCAATTCTTTATCTGCAACATTAAGTAAATATGCCGTGTGGTGACGGCAGAGTAGAATACAATTGTCACCACCCCAAATCTCTCCCGCGGGTGTCGTACAAGGCGACTAAGGATAAATCAGTGATGAGGAATGGGCAGCAACGTTCCTCTTATACCACCTAGCAATGTACCTACTGCGACTTTTGTGCCCGATAAATGGCAATAGGCTCGCCCCCTATTACATGGGACCTAGCACGATTGGCGAAGCGTGGGTGCTGGTTCGCCTCTGCCTGCCCCTTCGGGGATATAGGTCTGATTTATGTATGTATGTATGTTAAGTAAATATAAATTATGCTTTGCAATGGCGTCTTTATTGTTCGCCATCTTTTTTCAGTATTATTATTTTTCGTATATTCTGTACGATAATTAAAGATAAGAATAAAGTTTTTTTTCCGCCATAAATTGTAAAATCAGTGCAGTTCACATTTTCATCACTACGCGCTTGAAGCGTGGGCGCTTATCAGATATTTCGCCAATAGCGCATATAGTTTGTGGGAAAATAGAGTTGCGGTTAGAGTACTTCCTGATCATGACCTATTTATGCGACATGACCACCAAGTGAGGATGTCACTATCTCCTTGTTTTATTGTATCAGCAGCGTGTGACATCAGATGGTCACTGCGCCGGCCTCGCACCCCCATATGGCAGATTGGATTGGACCCAATCGGGCGTGGATCCAAGGAGTTTTTTATTCCAGGAAGAAGTTCCCGTTCCTTGACATACGCAACTCATTATCATTAGCGGCCGTGAATCACTCGTACCGTCTTATGGGAATGAGACCACGCTGGCAGGACATTTCACATGGGGCGGTGGGAACATCTCGCTTCACTCCACCGAGAGAAAACAAAGTCACATGTTGCGAGATGAAATCACGGTTATTTTTAAGCGGCGATTGTTTTTATTCGCTCGCCAATTGGGGGCAATCAACACACGTGTTCCGTCCGAGACGCCCCGCCTTAGGCTAACCTCTGTTGATCTCTCCTTGTTTCGTCACACATCAAACTAGAGCAGAGGTTACGCAGCAAATTGAGAGGACGCGACGCGATACTCATCAGAGACAATTCACATTTACAGTTATTTGAGTGTAGCTATCTCGGTGTAAGGTGTTAGCGAAAAACGAACGGCATAACGTTTTGTTTTGATAAAACATTACACAAGACAACGATAGCGTTTGTATCCGTTTCAAAATTCGAGGGGTTGCAAGAAAATCACCCACAACAGAGTATTGCATATCCTAGAGCATTAGACATACCTACCGAGCTCAAATAATTTGGTAATGAAGTTAGACATAAGATTTATCATCCTTTAAAAATTTCAAAAATATCCAACTAAATCCCGCCTTTTGGATCTATTATTGATCCATTCTAGAGAATTTCAATTTGAATGAGAATAGACATTTTAAGGACTAAAATTAGAAAAACTAAAACTAAGAACTCTCCCTCACATAAAAATCTAAAACTAAGAATTCTCCCTATATTCTTCCATCCGTAAAAGTGTGATGATGATAATAAAATGAGAACAGAATACATAAATTAGCTATTTCCCACATGATCAAGTGGACTAAAACAATATGGATCATTTCGGAACTATCCCATGGTACTCGAAAAAGATAAAAGGGTTTACGTCTACCAAGAAATCTTCATAAATATTTAATGGTGTTTAATTTTCAACCATATGTTTAAGACGACAGAGTATACATCGACATTTGCAGATGTTCTTTGAAACTTTTATTATAAGCTCTCAAGCCTCCTATACCATGAGATAATAATTCAATTCGTTAGATTCATTACAGAGGGGAAAAATTTTCATACCTAATTTGATACCATGTGTCACGCTTGTTAAAATCATAGTTCAATAAGTGTCACAGAGAATAGTGCTACGCCATTTTGTTCTTAATTTCAGTAATGATTGCGGCCTTGGTTTGGTTACTCTAGTTATGATATTCAATAAATCCCTACTCACTTCCTCTTATTTGAATGAATTTATGAAACAGAGACATTATAGCGCTCCGCTACTGAATTTCCCAGTTTCAAATTTCGATGTATTTTAGTCCTAAAGTATATAATTATTATTGTACTTACGTCAGGTTGAAAGTAAATTTTAAAATTTTGAATTCGCTACCTACCGAAGCAACAAAGTAACACCTATATACTTATAAGTTAGTAATATGAATCATCATCATCAACCCATGTTTGTCCACTGTTGGACATAGGTCTCTCCTAATGCACGCCACTGCTCCCGATTTTCGGCCACTCTCATCCAGCCCACTCCAGCCAGTCTACGAATGTCATCATCCCATCTTGTCGCAGGGCGTCCTACATTACGTTTACCGAGTCGCGGTCTCCACTCAAGAACTTTACGGCTCCAACGGCCGTCAGTTCTGCGGCTAATGTGACCAGCCCACTGCCACTTCAGTTTGCTGATTCGGTGGGCTATGTCGGTAACTCTGGTTCTCTGACGGATTACATCATTTCTGATACGGTCCTTCAGAGATACTCCGAGCATAGCCCTTTCCATAGCTCTCTGAGCGACTTTAAACAGGTGGACTAGTCCAGCCGTGAGTGTCCACGTCTCGGCGCCGTATGTCATAACTGGTAAGACGCACTGGTCGAAGACTTTCGACTTGAGACATTGAGGGATGGGTGACGAGAAGACTTGACGAAGCTTACGAAATGCTGCCCAGCCTAACCGAATTCTTCTATTGGCTTCTCTCTCGAAGTTGTTTCTGCCTAATTGGAGCGTTTGTCCGAGATAGACATATTCTTGAACAACCTCGAGAGGTACTCCATTAACAGCCACCGGACCCTGATCAACGAGCTCGTTGAACATGACCTTGGTTTTATCCAAGTTCATCCGGAGACCGATGCGTTTAGAAGATTCGGCCAGGCTGCTCACCATCTCCTGTAGGTCTTGCAGGGTCTCAGCCAGGATGACGATGTCGTCAGCAAATCGAAGGTGTGAGATGTACTCGCCATTTATATTGAGTCCACGTCTTTTCCAGTTGAGCGTTCCGAACATATCCTGCAGCGCAGCGGAGAAGAGTTTCGGGGATATTACATCCCCTTGCCTCACACCGCGGCGCAGCAAGACAGGCTCGGTCTGGCCATTCGGGAGTACGACGGACATATTAGCGGCGTCATACAGACATCTCAGCACCTCGATATATCGCCAGTCAACTTGGCACCGCTGCAAGGCCTCAAGAACAGACCAGATCTCGACGGAGTCAAAAGCTTTCTCATAATCCACAAACGCCATGCATAGGGTCTGGTTATACTCCTTGGTCTTCTGTATAACCTGCCTCACTGTGTGAATGTGGTCCATGGTGCTATAACTCCGCCGGAATCCCGCCTGCTCCGGCGGTTGTGCTTCGTCAAGTCTTCGTGCAAGGCGATTCGAGATGACTCTTGAAAACAACTTATAAATGTGGCTCAGGAGTGAAATTGGTCGGTAGTTCCTCAGTAAGGTCTTGTCGCCTTTCTTGAAGAACAATACGACCAAGCTCCGATGCCACGCCCTTGGAGTTCTCCCGTAGAAAAGAACAGAGTCAAATATACGCCGGAGCTCCTTCAGCACCGGTTGACCGGCAGCTTTTAGAAGCTCGGTTGTGACTCCGTCCTCCCCCGGGGCTTTTCCATTTTTAAGTTGCCCAAGAGCCGCCTCGATCTCCTCTAGGCTGATTTCGGGGAGATCCTCCGTCACATGACGGGTTAATGTGGCTCTTAAATCCCTCTCATCTGGCGTAGGGAGGGGCGAGTGCGGTGCGTATAGCTGGCTATAGTAGGAATAAACTTCCGAAAGAATCTCCGGTTTTGACGTGACGACTTCTCCATTTGTTTTGGTCAGCTTCGTCAGATGGCTCCTTCCAAGCTGTTGTACGAAGACTTTGGACCCCCGGTTCTGCTCGATTGCTCTCTGTATCGAGAGTGTATTAGAGCGTCGGAGGTCGCGTCTTATCAGCTTGGAGATGGACTTATTCAGAGCTCGTTGTTCTGACGAAGTGACTAGTGTGTCGTTTCGCCTCTTGTCCATTAGATCCAGAGTCTCTTTCGAAAGTTTAGACCGCTTGCCCGTACGTCGCAACTCACAATATTTCGCACCCTCGTCTCGAAGGATTTCTACCACTTGGTCAAGTTCCTCGTCGATGTCAACGTCACTTTTGGTTTCCAAGGCAGCGAATCGGTTTTCCAGTTTTATTTGGAATGCGTCAGAACCAACGACCGATTGGAGCAGATTTGGCCGGAGTGTGGACTTCATCAATCGAGAACGTTCGAGCTTAAAATCGATATTCAGAGTGCCTCTTAAAAGTCGGTGATCACTTCCGGTTTTAAACCTATTGATCACTGAGACATCTCTGAATATGCGCTTCTTGTCTGATATGATGAAGTCAATCTCATTTTTGGTCCTATTATCGGGGCTCCGCCACGTCCATTTCCTCTGGGGCTGTTTCTTAAAGAACGAATTCATTAAGAAGAGCCCCTCACGTTCTTAGAAATTGACGAGCATTTGCCCCCTATGATTCCTACTCCCATAGCCATATGATCCTAACATCGATTCGCTGCAAGTCTGTACTCCCACTTTAGCGTTGAAGTCTCCCATGACAACGTTAAAGTGAGCCTTGGTGGTGGTGTGTAAGGCTCGAGAGATGTCCTCGTACATCTCTTCTACGATATCATCCGAGTATGTCGACGTTGGAGCGTACACTTGTATAACCTTTATACTATACCTTCTAGTTAATTTTATAATGAGGTACGCAACCCTCGTCGACACACTGGAGACTTCAATAGCGTTGTCAGTGAGGACTTTGTTGACCAGAAACCCGACGCCGCCCTGTGACGGATCATCTCCCTCCCTGAAGTACATAAGATGGCCAGACTCCAGGGTCAGCGTGTCCTCGCCCTCTCTGCGGACTTCGCTCAGCCCAAGCACGTGCCATCTTATGTGCTTCAGCTCCTCCTCGAGTTCAGCTAGATGCGAGTCGAGCCGTAGCGTGCGACCGTTATATGTCGCCAAGTTCAATGTTGTGTGGCGGCCTACCGTAGCCCGGAGATTCTTAGCACCCCCTGCCCTGCCGTAACCGAGACCGCCGCCTTGGCCTGGAATAGCAGGGCTACCGGGAACTGGGGGCCGGGGCAATGTTGCGTTTATCATGAATGGAGGGGTTTGGACCATAACCCACCACGCTGGTCCAGTGCGGGTTGGTGGGTGGTTTTGCCAGGGCCTCGTCTGTTATACAGCAGGACGCACCGCTTGCAGGGGAGGTTGGCTTGGGACTCGAAAGATGTTTTGTGAGCCCCCTTGCGTCCCTGCATCCCTTGCGTCCCTGCAATATGCATACCTTAAGCTAATTATTAAGTGCAATGTATTTTAAAATGTATGATTTCTTTCCGGGATCAACTTTTATCATTCCAGTGATCGTATAGATTTATCCCAGTCTGTATTTGTCTGTCTGTGAAGTCTTTAGTGAATAGAGTCTAAAGAATATGATGAATATGGGTTATACAAATGTAAGTTGGGTTTTCCAATTGATCTACTTAAATGAAGAAATTTGATAATTAGATCCATTCTCACAACCTTCTTTCAATCTTCTAATAAAAGTTAACAGTCAGACTAACGATTAACCTTGAACAAAGCATAATTATTAACTATATAATTTTGAATGTTCATACGTTATACAATATCAGTCTTAGCTATAAAATGTATCAAGGAGTAAAAACATTGTCTTTTTGTGTGTAGCTAAATCTAGGTTACGCCTTCATCTTTGAATTGAATAGTAATATTACATTCAACAAAAGTGTGCTAACTCTCCTAAATTATCATACTCCTGCCTTCCTCTTTAGTTACAATTAGAATCGAGAGTTGGAATTCTTTTTATTTGTTCTAAGAACAAGCCCATTCTATTATGCTTGCCAAGCTGTACAAGGTTACTACATATCTTACTGCGTTCGCTTTAAGAGTGTGGATTCAATTGCCGGTGTATACGTTGATGTGTTTTCGATTGTACGCGAGGTATAACAAATTAACAGCGAATTGAAGACCGGCATTGTGTCGGCAGGTCGGATGAAGGCTTTCTTTGTAATTCATCTGTTTTGTTTTTCAATAATTGGTTGCCGGAGTTGGTCCAATCGTCTAATTACAATGGCAATTAAATGCTGAGTTACGTTAAAATGAATGTATGTAGAGCATTTATTTTACCGTTGTCAGCTTATAAATAAAGCCACTGCTTTTAATTACTCTGTTATTACGAAACGATAATTGCTTGACGCCAAAATTAATAGTCATGAATATTATTTACGTCGGTTTGTGAGGTGTAATTTAACATAAAACGAATTGTTACATTCAAATTTCAAAACTGCGGCTCAATAAATGATTGTTTCATTATTTTTCTAATTCGAAAATGTAAAAGAGACAAAATTAACACTCTACAGAACTAACAATACCTCTACGTCATCTAAAACGATACTTAACGACAATAAATTGAAAATACATTTGATTTTCGTTACAGATTTCTGATTCGCAGTGCACCAAAAGAAAACCAATACTAAAAACTCGTCGCTATAAAAAGCAAAACGCTTTTGGAGACAGTGCTATTAAATATTTCTTAGCCAATATATCCAAAAATAGAATTTTGGGATCAGTGGGACCCGTTGAATTATGCATCAGACGCGGCTGGACCATTATTACAGAGGATGCGCGGGCGCAGGTCGCGCCGCACGAGCTGCATTTTAATGCCTCCAATTTCGAAAGCACGCTGTCACATTACAATATTTCATTCTAAAACATTTTTAAAATACCCGTACATAAAAAATATTCGTCAAATGATAACTCTCAATAGTTATGTCTCAATGCGTTTTATTTTGTTATAGTGCTATATACATACATAAATCACGCCTATATCCGTGAAGGGGTAGGCAGAGGTGAACTAGCACTCACGTTTTGCCAATTAAGTTGGGTCCCATGTAATAGGTGGCGAGCCCATTGCCATTTATCGGGCACAAAAGTCGCAGTACTATTGCTAGGTTGTATAAGAGGAACGCTGCTGCCCATTCCTCATCACTGATTTATCCTTAGTCGCCTTGTACGACACCCATGGGAGAGATTTGGTGTGGTGACAATTGTATACTACTCTGCCGTCACCACACGGCAAAACTCTTAATAGTTGTGCGTTTTATTTTGTTATAGAGCTCTTGTAATTTAATACCAACATGCAAATTGCAGGAGATTGGGTCGCTAATGAGGCGGCACGAGTCTTCGGCCTGTCGGCCATATACGTAATTTGATAATTTTTTCCAAGCACACCAAGACTTGTGAACGTTTATGGCTGTGCAATTTATTTAATTACAGTTTATTATTAAAACGATAAGCACGTTACACAAGACGAATTCATAGCTCACTAGTTTCTGAACAAAGCTTCAAATAATGGAATACCATAGTAAACTTTTATCACGATTAACATAGAAAACTATTTTAGTGCTAATTTTTTTTTCGAGTATTTAACTTCCTCGTTAAACTATAAAAATTCGGCAAAGACAGCATTGTATAGTAACTTACAATCTAAACGGATTATTTTGGTGAGAGAATGGATTGGCTTGAAATTTCCAAATTGAATAATGTGTCTCCACAGTTTACCATCTGTGGCCATGGAGAACGATCATCGCTTGTGCCGAGTAAAAAGGAGTGAGCGGAGACCGGCCGATTATAATATAAAAAGAGGCTGGCGGTCGTTCCATAACATATTGCAAATGGCAACTGCCGCAGGCCGCATTGAGAACGCGCTTTGCAATCTCAGCCGCTAAAAAATAAACAAAATGTATGTATAACATTTTCTTTTGAATTTTCTTTACATCTATTGCTCTTAATGAGACCGTAAATAAACGGTATCCTGCCGAGGAGTTAGGTCTGATACAAAAACCGCTAGACCTACCGAAATAACTTTAGGTCGATGACGTTTTATTGTGAAGGAATGTTGCTGGAAAGAATTGGTCGATTTGGTTTCGATTCGATTATACCTAACACAATAGGCTGAACAAAGGGGCAGTAAGTAGTTCGTTACGTGGTCTGGTTCGTGTCACTGAAAACTGAGACAGGAATGCCATAAACACGCCGGCGGGTCTCATATAATAACTCGTTTCTTATGGGGACCATGGTCCATAAGTCTAAGGCGACATAACAATAGCCGCATTGAACAAAGCGCGTTCGTTAAAGATTTTGCCGGATAAAGGCCAAATTAAGCCTCTGCTGTTCGTACTTACAGTGATAAAATCACAGTTTCTTTAAATTACTTACATTAAATTACTGTTTTGTCAATTTTGGAAATTAAGCGATCTCATTTTGTGAAGAATTAATGGCGGTCAAACGTTGTCCAAAATCTTTTCCTGTGCCCACACAATTTAATTTTAAACTTCCTTTAAATTTCATGTACGATTATTACGCTTGAGTTGCGCTTCGGCCAAGCTAAGCGGTAACCTAATACAGGAACATGCAAAATGACATTCGATACATTGAACGGGGTGAGGCGATCGGTCTCGACGCGTTGTTTTATAAATAAAATGAGGTAATTTCGCGGTGGCTTACAAAATATGCAGCGTACGCGCCACTATCTTATGCGGGATCAGACCCCGACGAGTGTAACGTGTAATGGAATCTAATGTGTAATATGTAACACGAATTCTATGTTAGGACGGCACTACGAGCATTACAGTAACTCATCTGGACGTAGAATTCGTGTTACATTACACGTTACACTCGTCTGGATTCGGCTTTAGGTGCCTCGTAAACTGGAGCATGAGGTCGTATAATTATCATAATGCATTGTGTCTTGTGCCGTACCAACGAGAGCAGTGGTAGCATTAGAGATGAATTATGTATCTCAGTGGACGGTGGGCCAGTCAGATTTACGAGGACTGGTTCTGTAAAGCCGCTTGCAGCCACCACAATAAGATCACCACGATCGCCTCGGCTTTTCACACCTCCGTGTTTGAGCGTCGAGTTAGCATTCACGCCTTGAGTTTACCCACCCCAAAAGTTTGCATCTAGCCTCGTACATAGTATGTTCGTGTCAAAGCATTCTTTACGTGTCTATATAACTTTGAGGTTTAACGATTTTCGTAAATAACTTGCTGCTTTTGGACGATCTTCTTCAAGTAAACAACTAAGCGTGATTTATGTAAGCGAAGTTGTATGATGAACTGTAGTTTGTAAAATAAAGAATGATTCGTTTGATTGATTGAAAAGGTTAGGGCAGTGCCCAACACCTGAGAGTACTTTCAAACTGGTGTAAATCGTACTGTATCCCTGCTATAGATTTGAAATGTGAAATGTTCGTGTTAGGACGTTTCAAATCTCGACCTTATTACTTTATGAATAGAATCTACTTGTCAAAATTTTATTGTAACGCCATAACTGTTTGCAGATTTACAAACTTACAGGGACTGAGCTGGTATACTTTAGAAAACATTTTATGACGTCATATTAAACTTCAAAATTCAGTAGCGGATTCTTTAATTGATGATTCGTATCGTATATTAGGCGAAATAAAAAATGCTGGCCTTTACATTCTATATCTTCTAAGCGATAGCATTGCAAAGTACACAATAGGAACGAAAGAAAAACTATAGTATTTCGTTTGTGCCATTGCAATCTTAATTCTCGTATGAGGAAACAATGGAACAGACGGATAGGTAAAAAGCAACGAACCAATCACTGAACGGATTATGATATTCTCAGGTTAGGTTATCTATATAGGTAACCTTTCGGACTTTGGTCGTCAATCAATCAGCGTCTGTATTCCCTCGAAGCCTGCGTGACTGCCGGTCGTGCAGCCAACTGAACCATTGTTCGAGTGAAAGTCTCCGTTACGAGCGTTTTGCGTGTTACGAAAGCCTCGTTAGTGGAGTTTGTTAGCTTAGAAAGAACATAGGTAGTCATTTGAAAATGATAAGATTGTCAATATTTGCACTTAGGGTAATTGCCGACTTAATGACAAGTCAGCTATTAGATTACAACCTAATTTTCTAATTTATAAGTAAAATCTTAAAATTTAAAGATCATTTGCCATTTTTTAATTTTGCGGTATGCACAGTATGCTTTCTTTGTCCACTCTCTTCACTCGTCATCTTCTCATCCACACCCATCACCTTCATAACATACCTGTCACAATCCATCTATCTTTTCAGTGGTCTTCCTCTACTTCGACATCCATCAACATTCATGTCCATAGCTTGTTCAGTCACATTCATATCATCCCCTCTCATAATTATAATCATCATATAAAAGCAAGTAGCTTAACGTTAAGGATATAAGACGTCAAAGTTAATGATTAAAGTCCGAATGTAACGAATATTTCCCGTTTAATCACTACCAATCGTCTGTACTTTCATGCAGTCGAAGAATATTTTGGTGGGACACATTAATAATTGAGTGCTCGAAAGGACATTGTATTTATGGATTCTTCGCGTGGCAACGGTCGTTCCTAATAAAGTAATGACATAATGTCTCCATTATAGTCGCTGTCCATTACAAATTGCGCTTTCACTGTCGTCGGAGGAGGTTAATCAAAATTGCATTACGTTTCGTCACGAGCTGCGTCGAGAAAAAGTCCCATCGGGTTTCGTTGGCATACCGGGCGTATCGCTTCGCAGTAGTATGAAGTATTCACATGATTGATGGCACGGCTTATCGAGACCATGTCAATTACGAGTCGCGTTTTTAGTTGCCGTTTCACAAAAAGACATTGCATCGGATGCGTGGAGCGAAAGTCAATGTTTTGATTTAACGCTTTGTCGGTTGCACCTGCGTGACGATACAATGGGACGTTATTGAGTGTGGTATTACAATATTTTGTTAGACGTCCAATGGCGCGCGCTCGGCCCGTGGCGTGGGCGGCGGGCGCAGCTCGGTGTCTAACTAGTTATGTAAACAGCGCTGGCCACTGCCGCCAGATCTTTACTCACAACCACCATTACAAAAGAAATAGGTACCTACTGCTGGTAGTTGGAAAACACATTATCCGTGTAAAGTGTTAGGTGTCAAGTCGGGTGTTGGTTGGAAGGCTCAACGCAAACAGGCATAGTTAAAAAAACATCCCTATGCCACGGATATATCTAAGTAGTATTGATTTTTTTTTGCCGGCCGGTTTGGTCGAATGGTCAGGATCGGTGGCTATTGGCCAAGAGGAGTACAGAGACATGTTGTCATGACATGTGCTGAATTATATTTTTAATTTTTTTTATTTATTTATTTAAATTTAATGAAAACTAGGAAAGTTTTTCTAGTTCCTTTTCGGAAAATCTTTTTTTTTTTAATTTTGCGATAGATCATAGGTGTGTACAAAATATTATCCACAAAAAAGTTCCTGAAGCACTTACAGGGTTCAGGTAAAACGAAACTCCCGTATGTTTTATATCCTACGTTTCTGTTTGTTACCTGCTCTGTAGTAGGTATGCCTGTCATTTGCAAACAGATTTGTTTGATTTTTTTAATGATAGTCGAGTTATTCTCCGTTGAGTTATGCAATGAATCGCTTGTATAGTAATAACGTAAATATTGACACCATCGATCTAACTACAATGACTGCTTAAAGTTCAGCAAAAAGAGATGGCGGTTGTTAAGAATAAAAAACAAGTTCAGAACTCAACAATATAACACATTTAAAAGACCATTTGCCGTCTGAGATCAAATAACGGTTTTTGTAGCCGGTGGTGTAGGTATAATAGAAAACTATTTTATTTAACCACTCCGAGACGTTTGAATAGGATAGGACGCTCTGTGTGGCGTGTAGCGGAGAGATGTTCAAATAATTTATTTGCACGACCCTTTTCTGGACGGGGCTCTCGTTTGTGGTTGACCATTGTGTTCGGGTTTAGTGGTCTCCGGACAAGTTGAGGTGCGTGCCATTAACATTACCGCAAAGGGAAAAAATATTTTTAATCTTACTTTCATATTGGAATTCGGATATGGTTAAGGTAGTTTTTTTTATACAAGACAGAGAAGCTCTTGCCCTTCATCTCATCTGATGGTAAGTGACGATAAGGGCTAAAGAAATCCGCCTGGCTAGCTACCACCATCTTGTCAAAGTCTGTCGCCATAATCATTATTTTAATTGTGTTCCGACAATTGTGATAAGATAGCCAGCCGTCCTCTGTGATTGAGGGTTCCCTTATCAGGAACCTACATGAGGGGCCCTTATCATCACTTACCATCAGGTGAGATGAAGGGCAAGAGCTTCCCTGTCTAACATAAAAAACTATATTTTCCACAGTCAAGATCACTGATCAAAAGATCAGTGGACTTTATGTGAAACAAGTTAAGGCTGACAATGGATTGATGGGTTGCTTTAGTTTGACGTGCTTTTGACAATCCTATTACAGCATAATGAGGGTCCTAGGTGTTCGCGTCCTGGCGGCCCACTCAAAGGCAGTCGAGCGTCTACATGTAACAAGATACTGATTGCAGAACACTCCAAACTCACCAAGCGGGCTCACTTTACTTTTTTCACTGAAAGACAATACTTTACGAGACCAACTTGCATGCGAAAAATGTTATGACGCGGATTTATGATGTGTAGGTGTTTGTGGAATTAGTAGGATTTTACAGGTTTACCTGCTGACTAATATGTTTCGTCAGCTTTTTAGATTATTTAAAATGCATTCGTTTCATATTTCGAAGCTACATGTTGTAAATGATAAAATAAAATAAGAACCAGTTATTTTTAAATGTTAATCCATGATAGTTAATTTTTCAAGTTCATTGTTGCATTTTGCAAAAGGTTTTGCATAAAATAATACCTAATAATTAGAGAATTAAGATTCCCGGCCCAACACACTTCTTCCTCTTCAGAACACTATTTACGGACTGACTTTTCCAAGAAACTTTTCTTAGCTACCCTCGTTACAGATACTTTGCAGTTATCTGTACCGAAGCCATTTTTTTAGCCAATTCCATTTGTTTTTGCCGACACAAATTTGGGTGAAATATGTCCGTTACGGCTGGACTGACCGAAGCAGAGGCTAATGAGGCCGAATATGAAGTAGCAACAAAAAGTATGAGGAATGTTTGGTCAGTTCTGTTGGCGACGGTCGTCGCAAATTTATGAGTCGTGTTGCTAATTGGACCCCGGCTGCCTTGACTAAATGTTTCAAACGTTTCTCGTTTGAATAAAATACTACTATACATACGTATCGATAGTTTGCATACAAAGACCGAGGTCTGTTGTGTATTGTTATTCGGGTTTTATATGCAACGGTCAGCCTTATTGAATACCGGGGACGAATCGATTCCGCCCGTGGTGGCTTCGGGGCATTATTATATCAACCCGTTGTGGACTGGGCTGCGTTTTATTTCGGTTATGGCTTTATTTCTCGACACAAATTATATTTTTGCAACTTAAAATGGACATAAACGTTACCTGCAAATAAGTTTTGTTTCTTACTTAATCATGTGATTAATCAACACTTAAGCATGTAAATAATATAATGGTAATTAATGTAGTATCACCAACTTATACAGAAGTTTGTTTACTATCGCTAACAACTCTCTAGTTTAAACAATGTGTTTAACTTCTCATATCATTAGATACTCAATGAGTGATTCATTTAAAAGGCCCATCATTGTCACTATAAAAATTGACACGTCATTCTTCCTTTACGATATTGCTCATCGACACGACAGAATTTTGTTAGGACCAAGTACCTATCTACTTAGATGTAGGATATACCTACTTAATAAATCAGATGGAATAATACGGAGAGGCGGCCTGCGCGGGCGCGTGCCGCAAGGCCGGTCAACTGCAGGGACTTGTCTCGCGGTTGGTTGTCTCACTCACACTCCTGTTCTGCCTCTTTCGACGTCTAACAACTATGTATTGGTTGACTATCGGGTGTTATGATATGCCTTTATTCGATTGATTGCAAGAATGCAATGTTCGTCATCGCTCCTCTGTCGTAACCGCATAGGTACGCGAGGATCGCGCACGTGGCTCTGTAAGGCGTTGCACAGCGCCCGCTACGACTCTATTCAAATTGACTTCAGAAAAAGTCAACACTGCCATGTATGTAAAGAGATTCAGCGCAACGCGACGACCGATTTGGTATTCAACGCTCATTAACCTCACATTTTGAGGTTGCGCACGAGCAGCTTTTTAATTGCATTCGCAAATACCCAACTTAAACGTGTCAAATTAAGGGTAATTATTCTTCTATTTGGAATGTGTAAAAAATTAACGTCCGAAGGCCTTTTTATGCTGGAAAGGGAAGCTCTTGCCCTTCATCTCACCTGATGGTAAGCGACAAGATAAGGGCCGAAGATGGAATCGAGCTTCACCTGGAACCCTCAACCACAGAGGGGCTGGCACATCTTATCACACATTGTCGGAACACAATAACGCTGTTAACATTATTATTATGGCGACAGACTCTTTGATAATATGCTGGTTGCTGGCTAGGCGGACTTGAAAGCAGTCCTACCACCAACCAAAAAGAGTCAGTATAGGTTAGTCTGTGGCTGCGGACCATAAAGTAATGCGTACGCGTTTAGCGGGCTGCACTGGCTATAGCCAGGGGCGCTCTGTCCAGGCTCTGGTCCACAGTAAAATAACAACGAGCGTGTAGTATAGCTGTGGTTCCAGTACTATAAATTGTCGGCGGCCGGCGGGCACGGCACGCAATCTCAATGCGGAAAATATGGTGGAGCCCGCTCCGCGAAATATAGCTAGGCGGGTTTCGCAGCCGCTGGCTATGTTAACCGTGGTATTGTTGTTCACTGTACTTTGTAGCAGTCGTTTGCTTTCGAGGTCAGCGCTTAGCGGAAATTGTGCCCGAGGAATTGCGCCTTGCGATTGCGAGAACAATCTTGGCAAGTCAAACGGAAATAAAATGGTTTGGGATACTATTTTACTTTAATAATAAAGGTACGGAAAACTAATAAGAATTTATTACTTATCTTCTAAAATCCGGTCCCAATAATCATCAACACCCAGGCTGTATCTTGGGTTTAGACAGTATTCACTTAAATATTCCTTAAGGAACAAATATAATATACACGGGGTTAATGACAGACGTGAAAAATACCGAGGAAGCCCATTTTTAAACCGACGACGTCACATTTTTTTTTCCAAAAGAATTGTAGTGGATGATTTTTTTTACCAATTTCTCTTTATATTAACGTTTCCGACAGTATAAAGAAAACAATGAACATGCTAAAGAAATGAGTCTTCAAAATTAATCCTGAGCGCGTAGGTAGACACTTGATAGTACCGATAAAACAACTGGTTTATAGTATTCCGTAGGCTGAGCGCACGCGCCAAGCCGCGGGATACAGTATAAAATATGTACGTTGGTCTCAATTAGAAGTCTTCGAACAGACAATGGGCGTTTTTCCACTCAACGGCCCGGCACCGGCACGGCGCGGCGACGCGAAGGCACAGCCGTGGGCTGGCACCGGCACCGGAGCTTCGTTTTTACACTGCGCCGGCGCCGGCCGGTGTCGCTACCGGTTTGCGCTTGTTTTTAGGTACACGTGCACACGCACACGGCTACAATACATACAATATACACATGCAGTTTTACCGGCGCGGCGACGGCACCGGTAGAAGTCAATGCCGTGCCGTTGCCGGCGCCGGTGTGTGGAAAAACATGGCCATATATTTCATACATTTTTGCTTCTCCGGCGCCCCGTGCCGACGCCGGGCCGGTGAGTGGTAAAACGACCAATAATGCGCCGGAGTGCGTAGGCGGGCCAGTATCCGACGGCAGCACATTCCTAGCTATTGTCGCCGCCACGGTCCGCTTGGCTCGCATTATGGTCGGATTATTGATTCCGTAGCACGTTCGACACGGGCCGCGGTTTTTGTGGCGTGTGGCCAGCGAGATTCTTCTTGTGATCTACTGGTAGAAGGATTAGGTTGAACGGTTGAAAGTTTCGTACACATACGTACATAATTCAAAGTCAAAGTCAAAGTCAAAGTCAAAATTCATTTATTCATATCTGGTATGATTACAATACACTTATGAATCGTCAAGACGCTAGATACCGAAAACCCGTGTGTCCAAGAAAAAAAAATAGTAGAAAAAATAACAGTGGAGTGCGCAGCATGCCTCAGTCTGTAATGATAGGTCTCCCAAACCCGCCCACGCCCCGGTCCGCAACGAAGCGCCGACCCTGCCGCGTTCAATACCAAGATGGTACTAAACGCATCAGGGCCCAACGCTCCGCTAGCAGAACGGCACGCAAGTAGGCTGTAGAGAAACCCACCATTGTCAACGAGTTATGACATTGCAGGTACATTGTAAATTATGCACCAAATACAATCCTACAACTCGCCAATCACATAAACCGAAACATGCCGCGCACTACCAATCAATATATATTGGTAGTGCGCGTATAATTCACGCCTATATCCCCGAAGGGGTAGGCAGAGGTGAACTAGCACCCACGCTTCGCTAATTATGTTAGGTCCCATGTAATAGGTGGCGAGCCTACAGTCACAGTACTTTGCTAGGTGGTAGGTATAAGAGGAACGCTGCTGCCCATTTCTCACCTCGTTCTTATTCCGTAGTCGCCTTGTACGATACCCGCTGGTGCGTAGGAGGTGGTGACAATTCTTTTTTGCTCTGCTGTCACCACACAGCACGATCGGAAGTTTCAGTTCCTCTTAATTAGAAGACTCTTTTTCAAATTAGAACCATCTTACTTTGAAAGCTATATATCAGCTTAATATTCAGTACGCTTAAAGATTTCAATTTTAAGATTTTTTCATAAGGTTCCAATACTACGTTTCTTTGAATGTAGGTACCTACTTTGGGGATATGTATAATCAATGTGACTTAATTCATTTCCCACTTATTAGATATACTTATTGAACGTACTTAGGCTGTAATGCATTGACTTCGGCAAGTGTCCAAATACTCATTATTGTAGTTAGCCAGCTTAGCCACCATTATTTATGTTACTACTGATATTTGCACGTAATGTAGGGCGCGCTATATATCAAGTTATTTCAAACTTGACATTGACTTCAATGTCCATTTGCGCAACTGCTTAAACGGCAAAAAATTTGTTACACAAAAACCAATACGTTAGGAGTATTTTTTATTAAAACAAGTTTACTATGTCTATTGTAGATTGTAGCACTATATTATTATGTCGCATAATAAAGGATATTTGTTATCTTTTATTTATAGATTGAGGAGCCATATTATTATTTATTATTTATATTAAAATCATTCTATATTCTTAAATATCAATAGTACTGGACTCATATTTTATATTAATTAATACTTTCCGTGTTCCAGTAGGCGACTCCTCAATTTAGAGGTTTAGATTGAGGAGCCACTTAGTAATTACTAAATAAGGGTAATTTCATTTAGATACGAACAGCTTCTAAACTACTTGGTTACCTCCGATACTTTACAATGAATCACTAAACATTTCTAGGGACCGGACATAAAGACATCGCACGCACGGCAAAGAAAATGGTGTTCAGACCAAAGAATAGAAACTTCTAGATCTGGGTTCGAAAGTGACGAGTTGAGTAAATAGACTGATGAATGAAAGTGCATTCAGATAACTATGTAATATAATGAAAAGGCAAGTATAGACTTTGTATTCAGTGCACAAACCGCACGATTCTTTCTCACGTCTGCTTGCGTATTCCCCGTGCGTACTTGCGTGAGAACCTCTGCGTAGCATGCGGGTTTGTAAACGTGCCAATCTAGCTAAAATCTTGGCATTTAGTACCACAACTATACACTACCACAGCTAAAGGTAAGATGATTGTTACTCAAGAATACTCAAGAATTTTCTAACTTTTTATATCGTCCTAACAAAGTCAATAGAGTACCTCGGATTTATGACTATTCTTACCTACATGCCTAGTAGGTAACTACGCATTTAAGTCAAACGAACAAAATTTACATTACAATAAGTAAAAAATTCTGATCGTTCTAAATATAGACGAGTCATCGCCAAGGTTCTGTATCTTTACAGAATTCTTTTAAATACCTAATTGATTTTTAAATTATTCTAGAGTATGATTTTGTCGATATTATAATCGCCGCAAATTAAAAATTACTGTAAGAAAATTGTGGTTTTAATAAACTTCTACCTACCATTGTCTGTAGTCATAGGTAGGTATATTGATTTTAATAAAAAATAACTTTTATTGATCGGTTCAAATAACACAAAAAAGTCTGTGGGTACCAACGCGGTAGCGTTTTATAAGTCATATAATTTACTGCATATAATAATGAACATAATTTCGTATAAAGCTATAAAAGTTTTTATGTTTGCATTTGATTTTATGATTTTGACGTCGACTTCGAGATAAAGATATTTATTACGTTTCAATAATTTTTATTTTGGACACACGAATGTGAAAATACAATGTTCACGTAGCGTAGTGTATTCTCTTTGGTTCTGCTTACAAAGTTCATTTGGCAATTGTTTTATATAAAAAAAAGAATTCACATCGTTATTGTTTAAAAACTTAGAAGTTTCTGCTGAATACTTTTCTGGAATTTTCTGTTTTTTTAGTATTTTCGAAAAATGATTACAAAAAAATAGGTCTGGACTTTTTAAAATATTTTATCCTGACGCAAACCCGCGTCTTAATAGCAGGCCATAATTTTATGAAACTTTCTGACTAATTACGTAATTGTTTTATTATAATGGTGAAAAATTAATCCAATATTAGGTAGCAAGAACGATTGTATAGTATTTCATATATTGAAACCCTTACGATCCTTTAATCCAAGTTAGTCTGCAGAAAATCAAACCGAAATCTAGCCTCAAGGCCATACAATTAATGTAAAAAATTATAAAAACAATATTACACAATAATTTAACGACATCTTACTGAGACATTAAAAGGCTACAAGATCATATTAGAATGTAAACCAGTTTTCGTTAAGTGCTGTTTATATCTATTTAGCATGATTGAAATTGTAGTCAGTACTTTCCATTTACATAACTTATCTAATCCGCTTGAATACGATTGCAATGATTACTTAATAACGATCTTGTGTTTAATATTTTTTTATGAAATCTGTAAATTACTAAGTCAAAAGAGAAGTGTTATTATTTATATTACGAAGAAGTATTATTATTTATATTACGAACTAACAATTATCCTACGCCTCAGTGTTAAAACCTCTTTTTTATTTTTAACATATTTTTTAATGTCAAGATTTTCTATTTTTTTGTTTTCATTTGCCAATCTCAACGTATTGATGTATTGTAGTTTTGTTATAATGTATTTACAGTTATTCATCTGATAACTTCAGTATTTTCGGTATACATCAGCCAGGACCTCAGAGTAAATAGGACAATTTTCCAGATAATTATACATTTAACGTAACTTAAATATGTCAAAATATAACGAGCCTGAGGGAATAAACCCTATTCATTTCTTGTCTCTTATTGTATTAATTGAATTTCAGCAATTAGTATTCCGTAATACTGCACTAAGACATAAGAACTGAGTACATATTTTGTTTTTTAATTGCATCTGCTTACCCACAAGAAGTGGACTAAGCTTATCTTCGATAAAAAGTATCACGTAGTCCAGGATGCCCGACGGGGTGACAGATTGTGTTTGTATGTAAACATCGATAAATCGATAAGATAAAACTGAGATTCTCTTGGGATGTGCAAACACGCTTTCTGATATTATAGTGACAGTCCAATTTTTCATTTCAAATTATGACGTTTCCCATATTGTGTGAGAGAGAGCCGAGCTGCCAGTGTTTGGTCGTCGTATTGACCGAACTATCGTGAGGTAGTGTTGTTCTTGTCAGATAAAGCGTGTGAATTAGGCTTATCGACGAGTGCATGTCGGACGAAGTTGTCTATGACAAGCGTGTGATCATCCAAGAGGTGACCCATTTACTTTTCATGAGATCAATAATTTGGAGATAAACATTTTGCGTTACTATATATCTAATCTTAGTATCACAGATCAAATCTTGTTTTTACCAATAACTTTTTAGAAAAATAAATTTCAATTTGACTGTTTTAGGCAAGTATCAAAACAATTTTAACATAAATATGTAGTTGACACTATTATCATTTTAAAATCGAGATCACGCATTTATTTGCAGATATGAGGCTAGTAAAAGAAAAGTTAAAAAAAAACTATGGAGATAGTTCTTTAATTCTTTGTCAACCATAATACTTTGCTGTAGCATCAAGCTGCAGAAAAGAAAAGTTTTGACTTTTCTTTTTAGCTGTAGGTACTCGGTGACAATTAATGTGGTATTTCTACCTGTGTTACTTTCTCATCTCGTGTTAAAATTTTACAAATAACTTTCGCAATAATACTTATCAAATATTTATGACTTTCCAGCAATAAATTATTCAGTTCATTCATCGTTCCCACGTTTGGCGTGATCGCGCAAAAGCATGTGATCGCATGATCAAAATCCTATCACCTTATCGACACTTTTCCCATACGAAATAAAGTGTTCTTTGCCATTTTTCCACGGTGTGTTTGCGTAAAAACCAATAATGCCTATCTAACGTTTATCTTACCGGTAGTTTGGACATTCAACCGTGATATTAAAGTACTTAATCCAAGTATTTGTTTGGTTTTTTTTTTCAATTCGATAAGCTTCTGACTACAAATTTTGATTGGAGTTTCGTGCAATAAGAAAGCTAACCATGTGTAAATACTAAATGTTTAAGGAAATGTCTGACTAAAATGCATTATTCTATTTGTATTTAAATATATGATTTCTAACCAATTAACCGTAAATTAGCCGTGTGGTGACGGCAGAGTAGAATACAGTTGTCACCACCCCAAATCTCTCCCGTTGGTGTCGTACAAGGCGGCTAAGGATAAATCAATTATGAGGAAGGGGAGCAGCGTTCCTCCTTATATGCTAGGAGGAACGCTGCTAGCAATAGCAATGTACTGCGACTTTTGTGGCCGATAAATGGCAATAGGCTCGCCACCTATTACATGGGACCTAACATAATTGGCGAAGCGTGGGTGCTAGTTCACCTCTGCCTACCCTTTCGGGGATATAGGCGTGATTTATGTATGTATGTATGTAACTAATTAAATAGGCAGGATTGCATATTTTTCTATTTTAATATACATTATTTGACACCATCGTTTTTATTTATATATTTATTTCTGAAATAATAGAGGGAGAATATTAACCCAATAACTCAAGACGCGATTAGTACCCGCAGCTTGAAGTCCGGAACACGGACTTTTGACAGCGATTGGTTTTCAATTTGCTAGTACTTATTTAGAACGTGTATTACTAGAATTACTTTCAAACACACATGAAAACTGACAAATCCAATAATTAGATGGTCAACTACAGTTTTCCGATTCTAATTCAGAGAAGATTGTATCAAATTAATAATTTATTAGGTATTATGGCGGTAGTATGGAGTTCGAATGGTGGATATCCAGGATTAATTGGAATGTTTTGAGTGAATGTAACGCATTTTTTTCATTTTCCATTTAAGATGTTTAGGAGACTAGATTAAAGATTTCCTCGTTCACCAACCCTTACTCTTGTACGTATGGAGTTCCCTATCCACCAGGTGGCTAAAATTATTGGCGGCGCTTGCTTAAAGAATAGTAATTAAGTTCCTAGTTCTGCAAACTGGATCTGTGATAACGCGCAGTCATTTTTCTCTTTAGAGCGTGCTTAGTTAAAGAAAAAACCTGTTAAAGGTCACCGTTAAAATAGAATACCAGGAGGTATGCTGCTAAGAGAGCTATGTCGCCTTAGTAATGACGTGCCTACCAAATTACACCTCGGGGCATAATTATGACTGCGCCGCCCGACAACTGCTGCGGGCGACATTGTCTCCGCTTATTTAATTGTTACTTGCATTATAAACTTGCTTTACTGTACTATTTTTGTTTTAACGCATTGTTGTTGCGACCGCCATGTTTTTCGGTGTTGGATTTAGTTAATTTAGAGGATTTTACAAGCTCTGAAGTCTTAAACAGAAGTCTAGCTCGAGACAATTAGGTCACATTATTGCGTTCAGTTAAAATCTGAACCCTAAACACACGTCTTTAAGAATAGGAACCTACCTATTATATAATACTGTTTTTTTAATGATAATTGGTTGGGTTAGGTTAAAATAGTGACCATTAAGGACTCAAAATTGTAAATTAATTGAGACGAAATCAGGATCATGTCAAGATATTACTTATATTGTCAAATAAAGACATCTCAAGCATTTACACTACTTTTCTATAACCTATATCTAGGTATTACAAATCGGTCTTTAAAGTCTAGTCATCTGTTCCAGACAGCCTTATAATGTAACTTTAAATGTTTATTTTAAACTTGGTATTTTTTTTGTTCTTGCTACTAGTCTATTAGAACTGTATTATTCTTTGGTAAAAATTTGGTTTTATTTTTATTTGACGGTTAGTTTATTTTTATATTAGCAGCATTGGTGGCCACATTTGCAGAGTTTTTTTGGAAGGTCAGCAATGTTTATAAGCGGTAATGCTACATAGTATCTGTCAGCGTCTACCACATGTGCGTTATGGCTGGCGCCTTAGATGACGTCGGTGCGTCGGCGCATATGCGCGCAATGTCAAAAACTCACAGCCCGGACATAAGCTTAAAAATATTGTATGTATAGTAATTTATGGACGGTGTAAAGTGAAATATAGGTCTTATTAAGAAGTGCGGTATTAGAGAACATGTGTTGAAAAAACAGATTTAATGTGTTCATGATTCTGAGAAGTACTTTATTAAACTTCGAGATTAACGTTATAATGGCCTTCATCTTCCACTTGTCCTTATCTTATTTCACTTGAGGTCTCCGTAGTATGTTTTATTTTCTTCCATTCACTTTTGTCACCTCCTCATTCACTCCATTCACATTCATGTCATTTCTCACGCAATCCATCCATTTCTTCTGCGGTCTTCCTTTTCCTTTACATATCTTAAAATTGATAGTTTAAAAATATATAATTTAATTATAATATTTATATTAAAATATATCACAAACAACCTTTAATAAAGGACAAATGCCTGTACTAATTGATCGATGTCGTATTCGCTTTACGTTTGAAGACAAAACATGCGAATTACCTGAATACGTGTTTGATGAAAGTAGTTTAAAGTCACGATCGGAGGCAGGCCTCTCTGCCTCCGATCTTCGCACCTATGCGCACCTCTGTGTGCGCAAGAGTGATAGCAGTTCGGAGGGTATTCTGATTGGATCTTATCTACTTACGTGATTCTGTAAAAAGAAATAGGTATTTATTATTTCTATTATATGGTATGTAAAAACGAATGAGTAGGTTAGAAATAAATTTAACATCATTGCATATAAAAACTTTCTTTTCGTATAATTTATTAAATACTTAACAGCTTTTAATCTGGGAAATGTAGGTAGGTAAAATACATATAAGTTAAAAACAAAAATTTTGTAAGCAAATCAGACAGATGGTGCTCGGCAAAGTAAGCACCGTGGTGGGTGCTAACGTTGGTTGGACATAACGAAACACCAAATTACAACGTCAAGTTATTACACAGACCGTCGTTCGGCTATCGGAAATTCAATTGTGCTGATACCAGCTTGATTTATAAAGTGTTGAATTGTAATTACATATTTCTGAAGCGGCAACAGCGGCCTGCCCACGCGTCTTCTCGCACGAGTTGCGCCCATTATACAATCAGGCCGAATCAGCGCGACACTCACCACGCCACCAATGCAATTTGAGCCCGTCTCCATCAAAGGGCCCAACCGACGATCCATTACCGACTCCCTACGCATCTTAACTGACTGCAGCTGAGCGCGTGCGACAATGTATGGCGAGCTATTGTTGTCCCTCGGCCAGCGCACGGTTTATTGTAGATTTATCGATTAGATTTATGTTTGTGCTGTACACCCAGACAATTTCCTAGGCCTAGCGCTGTCCTGTCTGCGCCAATTACGCCATTTTACACTAAATCTAAAGCGGAGCGGTTTGTTGCTCGTTATCTGGAGATGCTTACTTCATAATAAGAGCACAGCCAGCAGCGTATATTTTCTAAAGTTCGATACAAAATTTCAATGAGATACAACTCTAAATTACATACCTGTACGTTTTACTGTTAAAGTTTAGAACACACAATGTTTTATATTATCTTTTAGGTTGTGTCTTTTTTGTATTAAATTTACCTATACAGTTTAAAGTGTCCTAAAATAGTAAAAAGTTACAGAGTCCACAAATAGGTAATAAATAAACTAATGTAAACTTAATTTAAATATTGAAAATTATCTTTTTATACTAATATCCACATAGATATAATATTGAAAGTCTTCCATATATGTACTTTTACAATAATAAATTGAAAACAATATAATGTTCAACTCTTCCACGAACTCGTCTCTTGTACGAAACGAACAAAGATCTTTAACGACACGTCTCTGCCCGTAAATTTAGTAAAACTGTAGTTTTATATCTACTCAACATCTCGCAACGTGGTATGAACAAAAGAAAATAAACGAATATCACTACCTAGTTATCTTCTATGAGCTTCTATACACAATAAGTTTTGTAAGGAATTTTCCGTTTCATGTAAATGTCGGGTGATAAATTAGGAATTCATGCTTTTCAAATGGTAATTTCTCCGGCCGTGTGGTGACGGCAGAGCAGAATACAATTGTCACCACCCCCATCTTTCCCATGGGTGTCGTACAAGGAGACTAAGGGTGAAGACAGCAAAGAGTAATGGGCAGCAGCATTTCTCTCATACCACCTAGCAATATAAATGTACTGCGATTTACGTGCCCGTTGGTGCCCATGGGACCGAACTTGGGAGTTAATTCACCTCTGCCTACTCTTCGGGGATATAGGCGTAATTAATCTATGTATGTATGTAAGATTCAGAAGATTTTGTGAGTCGCCGCCTGACCCCGTAGCACGGGACGTGGACACATCTCTTTCGGGGGGACAGAAAATCTTATCCTCTCGCTCTAACTCCCATTGAATCCCGAGACAAAACACTGTTAAGTGGTGGAGAGAGACTTGTCCACGTATGCTTACAATGATAATGCACGTGCGCCAGGCCGCTGGGCCGGCCCATTGTCCATTGTTTCACCTCAATACATCGTACACGCTTTGACACTTCGGAAAATTTACATCCCACTTTGTTATAGCAAATACGCCTTTTCCTTGCTACATACGGACTATCGCACAAATCTGTGATCGATATTTTTTTAATAATCGTGACGACAGTAGAGTAGTAACTATTGTCACCATCAGCAATCTCTCCATTGGGTGTCGCACACAGGGCTAAAACAACGATGAGGAATGGGCAGAAGCGTTTTTGATATACAAATACTACGATTCACATGCTCGATTTATATAGATGGCAATAAGTGACCCCTATTACATAGGTTGGCGAAATGTGGGTGTTAATTTCTACATCTCTTCCATCTTTGAGGGAACCCCATTGAGGGAAAATAGGAATATTTTATGTACCTCTTAGAACTTTATTAAATGAGTAGTGGAAAAGAAGACGCTATACGCTGCATATATGGATAAAACAGTGTAATATTGGGCTTTAAAGAACGGACAAGCCTATCCTATACAGGCAAACACGTTTTCCCTAATTCGATCGTTTTGCAAACAAGAGTCTCGTGCTAGATCTAAGAAAACCACAAACCTAGGTCCCTTGTTTACTAACTGTTCGTAAGTAGATCACGGAACTACTTGATTCTCCAATCTAGCACCACGTCGCGGAGTTTCGACCTAGAAACAAAAACAAACGAACTTGCGTCTGTGTGCGTGCAGGCTTATAGGATTTGGAGCGCGGTTGTACCAGTTTAGGAGCTTATAAATCTTGCTGGTGGTGCATTAAAGGCTGCCTGTGTGAGTGTGTTGGCCCGATAGCGACACAATGGCCGGCCGCGTATTATCAAACCGCCTCCAGTCACGTTCGAAGCTCAAACAGTTTTGCTCGAGCTTTTGGATTGTTGGAATTTTTCACTTTTGTTATCGATGGATGGCAATGAGCTCATTTATTGCATAGGACCTAACCTAGTTTGCGAAACGTGGGTGTAATACACCTCTGCCGACCCCTTCGGGGATACAGGCGTGATTTATGTGAGTATGTAGGTAACATTGTTGTCAGAGCAAAAAGAATCAGTAACTTTATTTTAAAGTTTGTTTTATTTTTGTAAGCTTGAAAAAAAATTTTTCATCAGATTGTCTTTATATTAAGTCATTCTTCATCTCACTATTATAATTTTAAATCATGGGGACAACGGACATCATTGAAAAAGTACACATTGCAGAAAATAAATGGCGACAATGTATCCCCATACATTGTCGCCATATATTTTTATATGGGACATCGAGAAATATTTTTTATTACTTTATTCAATGACCTTTTTCCCCAATAATGGAGACGGCCCATGGGGACAACGGGCATCCAGCTTTTGTGGGACAAAATTGCAATAATTATGGTAACAGAACAATATTGCGATAGTCTGTGCAATGTAAATGCGCGGCTTGGCGCGTGGGCTGTAGCACGGACGCTGCTCGCGCGACATAGGGTTGCCTGCCCATATATAAATTTCCTATTCAACTTGTCTCCCAATAAGAGCATAAAGAAGCGGCATTAGCATTGTTTTACATCGCATTTGGCTCCGCTGTCGCATTGATTCCAAAAGGCATTCCAAAGAGTGTGGTGACGGCAGAGCAGAATACAATTGTCACTACCCGCATGTCTGTCGCGGGAATCGTATAAAGGCGACAAAATTCTAGAAGTTATGTAAATTCCTTTAATATGTAGGTATTACTTAAAAATAGTTTCAACCACAGAACAATATTATTTCTCTGTTCTGTGGTTTCAACCCTACAAGCTAAGGTTGTGTCTTGTGTCGTTGCCTAAGCGACAATGTTATCTCCGACTGGGCTCGGATGAGCATAAATAAAAGTTCGTAGAAAAGGTGTATACACACATTTATTTTATTATTCTGGTTGACGTTAAACGTTGTTGTGGCTTAAGATAAGGCTTTATGGCCTTTTATCGCGCGCTAACCAACTTTCTACGAACAAATACACGTATACGAACATAACACAGCTGGGTAACAAACAACATTAGAAAAGAAAAATGCCGAAAAACAAGACATAGAATTTTTTGATAATGACAACGTAATTAACTTGCTCGTAAAGGTTTCATTCAGCCTGGCGAAACTCCTATACTGCAGAAAAAATGTATGGAGTTTAGGCAAATTTTAATGGCGACTTGTTTTGTCTCTTACTTCCGATCTAACCTTCCTTGTCTCACGCTGCCGGAGTGTGTCACTAATGTCAATAAGTCACTATGCCGTTTTGAAAATATAAATTAAAGCGTTGTTTTAGTTTAGTTTTCCATCTTGTGCCTATTTATTGTCTTCAGTGACTTATCATTAGTGTATATCTACTAGTTTGTGTCATTTATTTATGTGCATAACAGCAAAATGTTTTACAAAAGGTGTGAAATATGTTGACTAAAATCTGGTAGGAAATTAAACCAAAAGAGGGTTTTCATGGCCAATTCCCACTAGATGAGAAGCGGTAAGTAGTTTTCCATGTTATTATATAAACGCTAAGTAATTAGAAATAAGTTCTGGTCACTTTAATCAAAAACCATATGCGCCGTAGCGATGTCCTTACTACTTACCAGATTATCGATAAAAAATCTATTTTCGTAAATTTGAGTATCAAATGTACTTGAGATGTTTCATTAGTTTAATACATAATTGTCTATTGCAATATATTATAATATAGTATATAATATATAGGGTTATTTATAAAATAACAAAAACCTCCCATGACTAGATAGCTAACATCATTAACAACAAAGTTTGTTGTATGAGTTTTAATATAATGCAGAACATTGCGCAAAATTATTCGCATGTGTTCATCTCTCAATATCATCATCAAAAGTTCTTCTGTGTTCAACTCCACTTATTTTTCAGATCACAGCGTGACTTGTTGAAAGGCGATGAGAGTCATGGCTGCAAAGCATATGAGAGTGGATCGGCATTAACCCCGTTGAAAAGCTGTTTCGGTTTGCGACTGACAGAGATGAATATAAAAAGCTGACGGCTTATCTTCCGAATTGAAGAGGCACTAGAAGAAGAAGAAAGCGTGACTGCCGCCTTGCTACACGATGCCCGTCGGGTGTGATCGTTGCAACCGCATAAGCGCCTCTATTGGTAAGCTACAAAACCTATCTTTCCGATATGGTTTGATAGCTCAATTCCTGAAGCTAATGAGTATTTTATTTCAGAACCAGATTTCATGGATTGGGCAGACCTTCGGGCGCGTTACACATAGTCCGCTATGGTAAGTGGTGAACAATAAATTGAATTGATGATGACCAGCGTAAACTCAAACGATATATTTACTAATCTCTATTTATTATTTCAGATCTAAATGTCCTGCTTACTTGCTTACACAACATTGCAAAAACGTGTGTTGATCGATCAGCTAACATCTGAAGACTCCGCCTAGAATATGAGATCAGAAAATTACCAACAATTTAATTTCCACATTGTAAACATAACTTTTATTTTTTGTTGTTAAATAAATTGTATTAAATAATTACACGTAATTGAATAATACTCAATATTTTCAAACGAACAGAGCTTTTTATTTTGCTTTTGTAGGATTAAAAAATCTGTCTGCAAGTTCTGCAAGGCAGGGGGGGGGGTACCCATTCGTTTTTATCGATATCGACACATTCTGTAGCGTACACCACATCCTTAGTTTGCTTTTGTAGTATGTTGGCATTACTTTTTTATCTGTCTCTGTTGGTTGGTACGAGATCTGAGCCTAAACTGCGAGTCAAAATTTTCAAAAAGCTTGTTTGAAGTCCCGACTCTTAAACGTAGTGTATTATATACTCTTTGGTTTCATTAGATTCTGGAAGCTGATAGAGTGCATACACTTAAGAATTTGGCTCTAAGGTAGGACGTTTCAATAATAAATAGAATTATTATTAAGTAATTACAATGAAAATAGAGTCCGAATATTAAAAAAAAAATGTGTGATTTGAAAATAAATCCTCATTTTTTCTTTGTTGTCTAACAATTCCATAATGTTAAAATAAAAATCAAATTATTGATTTTTTGACTTGAATTACATTACGCGCGAGTTCTTGTATGGCTATAAGCTATCATGCGATTAGTCTTATAAGGATTCAATAAGAATTTGAAGAGCGTTCGGGAGGTTTTTAGGAAAAAATAGCATGGCAACAAAGGCTTCACTCCGGGACATCGCTGCGGGATTCAAGTCTACCACAGATAATGTATCGAAGTTTAGTCAGTCTGTGGTGGAATGTGATTGATACTCATTACTCATGGACTTAATTTAATTGATACTACAATGCAGCGTAGGTTTGATGTAATATTATTCATTTATATCTTGATTTTTCTTTTTATGATTTTTATACTATACCTGTCCACAATAACGTTGTGTTAAATTATGTGTCTGTTGTTTTTAGGCAACTTATCAAAATTTTATTAAGCATAATGATCTCCTCTGTGTCTATTAATAGTTAAAGTCACGAGACGAGATATTTCTCCTATTTATTACCTATGTTATTGACATTTAACAAAACCACAACAATCAGCAGAAATTAAATAATAGATAATAAATTTTTCGATTTCCATAACCAGTTGTAGGTTCTCACACCGCAAGTTTTTTAAGGATTTAAATTGCGGCCGATTTATAAAGTAATTTACGCTTGATTTGGTATTAACACAAATACGTTAAAAGTTTATATTTTTACGATGCAATAAAATCCTGACTTGAATAGGAATTGTTGTTTATCACAGGCCGTATAAACGGTAAGGCCGACGTCTTTCTTAAGAAATAAATAATTGAATATTACCCGGACCAGGCTATAACTGTGCAAACCGCTTTCATGCAGATAAAAGAACAATGTATTAAACAATTCGCATTGTTGTTATTATTGATTTCAATTGTACAATGCATTCGTTCGACCCGCAGACAACTCTCTAAACATACATATACCTACGTAAGCGTATAATTTGTCTGGGCACGTCACAATTTTTATTTGTCCAACACTAATATGGTTCGCGCGTGACTCCACTTGGTATAAAACATGTTAAAATTATCTAAAAGAGACAGAAGATAAGCATGTGTGACAGTGTGAAGGAGATGGGTGATATTTTGAGGGATGACTCCGAGATACATTAGGAGCTTTTAGTCGGTATCGGCGCGCGTCATTTGACTGGTAATGGCCTCTGAATTGCTTCAATTTGAATCTGCCGAAGGTATTAGTCGCTCTTGCATTTTGTTGCCTTAATGGGTTTGCTGTGGAGCATATAAAAATCTTAGTCACCCGCGTGTTCACCATATCGGACGGAGCAATGTTGATGTATAAACTTAATTACGTTTCTTGCTGCAGAGGCTGGCCAGTATTTGTTTGCCTTAAAGGCATCGGCAGCAGTGGGGTGAATTACCTAACATAGATTATTGACGTAATAACTTAAAGGCTTTTTATATTTAATTTTCATTTAGACTTTATAGAAGTACCTAAATTGCTGTAAAAAGGATATCGTCAATGCTATGGTCGAAACTGATAATTTTTAAAAATGTATACTAGTACTTACAGTATGTCCGATAACTCCTATTAATATCAGCGGCGATCCAGCTTAACAACATGTAACGGAAATAAATAAATTGATATCTTTGATTTAAATAAGGAATAAATCATTAAATCCACGTATGTTTCCAATTCACCAAGTTCATAAATAATGTAAAACATCAACTGAATATTTCACGGATTTGTAATCCCAATAAATGAACAACTCGTTACAGTCACCCCTCTGGATTTTTTCTCGGTGTTTGGAAACAAAAAATTACCTTACGCGGTTTTTATACAAGGAGACGTAGAAAAACTGCGTGTGCGTTGTTTTTGTGTTTACTTTAGCGCGCGTCGATAACGCGAGGGTGCAGGGTTGGCGACTAACGCCCCTTGTCACAATAGGTATACAATTACAACGTCTATTTACTTACCTATTATTCGGTAAAGTATTTAATCCGAAGATAATTCATTTTTAATTTGTTTTTCTTACAAGATATAAGAAACTTGGTCAAAACAAACAATAAAAAACAGAAAGAAAGAATTGAAATTAAAAATATGTTGCCATGAATATCACAGGTCTACGAATAAGTTTAAAGCATGTAAGTATTCGCTGGGAGGTACAGGTATTACCGGCCTTCAAAAAAGTAATAAATCAGTTGTCGTCATGAATGATCTCGAAGTAATCAATAAAAGCTGGTGACCTTTCTCCATATTAACGCAAGTAATATTTACTGGAATAGTCTCTTTGTATGTCGGCAATGAGTTCGCTACTCTGGAAAAAATCAATTAGGCAATCATGTTGATTTACCTTGATATCGAATATTCATTCGACGGGTTCACAATACAATTATTTGTACTGAATCGCTTTTAATTATAGTAGAGTCAACAACACGGCAGACTATACAAAACAAACATAGTTGTCTTATTGATTATTAACCTTAATTTATTTAACATAAAGTGTAGAAAATTTGCGAAATATTCTCTTTAAAAAATTCATTAAACTAAAATTTATTTAAAAATATGTAACTGTTTTAATTACTAATTTTCGTTTTGTTTTACTATCGAAATTTATGTTCATTTACTTGGTTTACCTATTTTGTTTAATCCTTCATTTAGTTTACTAAATAAAGTAAAATAATAAGTTTACTATTGAAATTATATTTCGTAAAAGGCAAATAAGCTTTCATATTTAGAAATAAATTTAAGATTATAAATTTAAGTCTAAGAAGTCATTGTTGTATGCCATTTGTTTAAACAAAACGTCCGTAGATATAATATTTTACTTTATAGTTCATAATCAATAGTAAAAGAAATTTTTTTTATTAGTAGTTGATAACCCTAACTGGGGATGGCTATTGGGAGTCGCCCAACTCGCGACCGAGCCCCACACTTGTTGCTATTAGTTGTTCATTTATGGTGCAAACATATTTCAACGTTTAAGCCATTAGGGGGATTAGGGAAGTCTCTCGATGAAAGTAGGATATGACATTCAAAAATCGAACACATGCCCTTAAAATGGCCGGTGATTTATTACGTTCAGGGGTTCCTAAATAATAGCCAGCATTAATTGAACGATTTATTTGAGGATAACCAAAGAGGATCTTGATGTTTTCAAAATAAACCTATTTAAAGAAATTGAACTTTTTGTTTATTGAAATTATGATCGTTAAGCCAAATAATATTCTTGAAACCTTTTTGTTTTACTAGCGAAGAGGTTTATATACTTTTTGCGCTCAATTTTTCCGATATTTTAATAATTATGTTAACATTACAAAGATTTTGGTGGTTAGAAAAAGAATTTCGAAAAATTATGATCTTCCCGCCTCAAGATCATAATTTTTCGAAATTCTTTTTCTAACAAATTCTTTTTTCTAACACTTATATAATGTTAAAATTAAAATCGAATGTTAACATTATTAAATATAACTAGTAAACGTAACACTGATAAATCGTCATTATTTTGTATCTTTTCATGGTTTTATTAATGTTGGGTGGAATCTTAGCTTTCGAATAGAGCCATTATGATGCGATTTACGCGATGATTAGGCAGAAATTTTACCTCTGTCTAATCGTCGCGTAAATCGCGGAACTGTTTGAGTTTGGATCGTTTTAGTACAGGTATTTTATAAACAGCTTTTAAAATATGCACGTTAAGTTATATCGCTTTCTGAATATAAAAGAGATAAATTAAACAGCTTTTCTTACAAAATACTAGAATTGAGTTTTGAATACAAAGAAATTTGTAGTGAGAGAAAGTTCGAAAAATTATAGTCTTGATGTGGGAATCGAACTCGCGTCCTCCGCATCCCGGGCAGTTGCCTGTACCACTGGGCCAACCAAGGCGTTAATTAACTTGCCGAAATTTCGCCAATCTTTACACTTTACGTTGTAAGGCAATGGATTTTTAATACAATTTTGTTTTGAAGTATTCTTTGAGTTGTTTTGATTTTATTTAAAATAAATGAGCACAATATTCTTAAGGGCAATTTGAACTTGTCGTCCGATGATGGAACTGTGAACGGTTCAGGACAATGCGTGAGCGGACATTCTTTTGAGCTGAGCTAGCGAAGGCTTGTCACATGAGTGCGAAGGCGTCACTCGGCTACAGAAACGAATGGCCCCACATAAAGGCGGTCGTGGTACTCGTGGTCTTATTGTGCCCACATGACCATGAGTCGCCATGTAAAATCTCAACGTGGCATCTTTTATAGTGCGCTGCGTCGTATATTTCAGTTTTATGGTGGACTCGCATGTTGTATGTGTTCTTGTGAACAGCCCGAAACACAAAGGACACAAAATTAAATTCGCATTTTATTCGAGCTTTATTATTTATATTATATTAGGTTTAGTTATATAAACCTATATAAAAAAAAACCTCTATAGACGTTTGAAAAGATTTTAAGGCAACCATTAAAGCACATAAATAGGAATTGAAAAGGGTCTGGTGGAATTTGCAATAGAAGCTAATATAAATAAAGTGGAATAACAATTTACCGATATTATTTTAGGTAACCATTAAAGCACATAGGTAAATAGGAATTAAAAAAGGGTCTTATGGAATTTGCAATAGAATCTAGTATAAATAAAGCGGACCAAGAATTTACCGATAAAGGTACTTTTTATTTAATTAATTATAGTGAAAATAAGAATAATAACATATTATGACGGTTTGTTTCTTAAGAAGTGTGTCCGCTTTCGCAACATCCCTCAACTGCAAAAAGGCATTAAAATTTCTTCTTCGAAATAGTAGGTACAGAACATTGACCCAAGAATCATACACACATACCGATTATTGTCCGACGTGTCACGATAACTTAGCATAAAAATAAGAGTAAAACTCCTTGAACGACCAACCGAATAGCAGACGGTGGTCCGAACTCGGAGCCGTTCCAATAAGGGCGACTACAGCTACATAGACATACATAATGCCATTAAGTTGCACGACTAAGTTGAACAAATAAGTTGCATAGTCTGCGGACTTGGATAAAAGCCCGTTCTAATACCTAAGCTACCGGCCGATAGTTGGAAAACTTTTTAGTTGTACGATTTTGTTGGAAAGATGTGACGGGTTTTAAGTTTTTTTCTTAATATACTTGTATGTCCGGAGCTAAGCTAGTTATTGATGTAAAATGTAAATAGTCAGTATATTGAAAGAGCCAGTATAAGCAAAAGAGCTCTATAACTTTCCCATAGAGACTTGGGTAAGTTATAGAGCTTGTTTTCCTAATTTCGAACATGTATATAGCTCAATTCAGCTAAAAATCGTACATAATGCGCATTTCATAAGCGCGGCAGCATACGTTTCTTTGACTATCGGTACGATCTGCGATTTAGTTGTGCAACTTAATCGCATGTCTGCGGTGGCCCTGAATGGAATGCGCACACGCAGCCGTGGGCCGGCGGCGTGGGTGCTACTCCAGAACCGCGGCCCACGTGTCCCCGATCGCAGATACCATTGTCCGTTCCTTGTTTATGGCACCACTCCCCCGGTATCGCCGGGAATGACACTCGCGCCGCAATCTCCACCTCCGCTCGGATTATAAGTTGTACAAATGTACAGCCAACATCACATCAACAGCACTTCGGACTATAAGTACAAAAAAACATACGGGTAAGAATTGAGTAACCTCCTCCGTTTTTTCGTCGGTTATAAACTGTCTTATTATCCCCTTTCGATTGTTTACCTTAATTTTTTATTCGTAAAGCGCAAAGTTGATTGAGAACAATGAATTTGAAATTTTTGATTTGGGCGAGTTGTCACATAATACAAAATTAATTCTGAATTTTTTAAATATCCCAGTTTCAAAGATCAGTTTCAGTTTCAAATAAGTCAGAAAATAAGATAGTTAGTCCGCGCACTAGGCACGGCCTTAACTGTAGATATAGGAATCTTTTTTTTCTTTTATTTATGATCCATTCATTACCTATAGGCATCTTGTCTATCTTTTATGTTTAATATCACCATTTGCAAGGCTCGATTGCATCTTTTAAATGAGTAGTAGTAAGTACATGCACACCTGGTTATAATTCGGACTTTACAACCATTTACTACTATGATACGAGACATTACATTTGCTATCATTAGTTTATCTTTTGTAACCTTTATCGATATAGAGATGTGTCTAGACATTTACGCAATGTAAACAAAAAGGTTTAGTTTTGAACAACCATAACGCTTATTTAATTGATAAACGCATTCCTTAAAAATCTTAGATACATTGTTTGTTCTAAATTTATGAAGATAAGACTAATACCTACTGTTGCAAGAATACAATTTTGTATTATGTTTTGATTTATCTCTTTTGTATTCAAGAAGCGTTAAGTGTTGACATAGGCAGGAAAACTTCCAACGGCTGTTATTTAAAAAATGGCAATTAAAGACCATAAACGTGGGCACACATTAAACAACTTCAAGTAGGTTCAATTCGACGTTATACAACCTCATTTTTTTAATTTAATTTGGCTACCATTTATCTGACAGTATTCCACAAATTCGGCCAGGAATTTACATAATGATTACCTTCATATTTCTTACCCAACCGCAAGGAAAAAACTTGATAATTCCGTGAATTCATAATTAAAGTAGGTAGGTACGTATGACTTCGAAGATTCTGTACGAAATTTTATTGAACCCAAATTTGACAATATTCATAAATTGAATTACGTTTATGGCCTTTTTAATACAGTACGTTGGTGAGTCAATTTGAATAAAGCGGTTATTATTTACTCGCTCCTCTCCATACGCAGCGCAACGGGTTGTCTCAGAAATTTCAGAATATGTATGAGCGTATTAAGAACTTAAGAAGCGACGGGTCCACAAGAAACTTTTTTAATAATTTTAATCGGCTCGAAATAAGCGTCGGCGGCTCCGGCGGGCGAATCGCATACTAATGAGCTTTCTTTCCAAGTTTTATGTTATCGGTAGCGGCGGCGCCCCAATCAAATTGTCCAAATATGATTAAAACGGCCCTCTGTATTGGTAAAATATGGAAAGGGCCGAAACTACGCGTAGAAATGCAATCACGTACCAATTTGAGCATGCCGGCGCCTTCCTCGGACTTGCCGGGAACGCGTCTCTTATATTTCGAAAGAGTAATAAAGTTGTATTTTTACAATTTCATCGATTGACCGTTAAGTATGTATTGCTTTCTTGTATTCCAGACAGTGTCTACGTTCCGTGGTTCTAGAGACGATAGTAATAAAATGTTTTTTATAGCGTTTGTCTGTTTGTATAAACATTTCTGTATAATTGAGTCCCAATAACTAATAACGCATATTATCACTTCGGCAACGGCGAATTATTACACTCTATTGACAACTGACCGACTTACTAAATTATCGAAGTAAGTACAATCAAATAAACTAGCTTAATTCTTAAGCTTATTTAAATCGATTCTTTTTAGTTTGGACACTAAAAAGAATACGAAACTTAAGACACAATAAAGAAAATATGTTATTTTCATCTGTTTATGTCGTACATTCATAAAGCCCCATAAAATATTTTTTCAATAGGCTTGGCAATAAAGTTGAATATCTTACGGGCAGGAGTTCCTTTTATGGGTGCAAAGATTCACTTGGATTTCTTCGTAACAGCCGTGTGTGCATGACTTTATGTTGCTTTGGAACGATTCTAAACTCAAGAAGTTTTACGAGTAATTTCGTACGATGTTTTCACGAGGAAATAGATTTAAAAACTTGTAATTGTTTGTACAAACAAAATGTAGTACCTAGGTAGGTACTTGTTTTACTGCTTGTTACTAGGTATTAGGTATACAAAGATATTACAGGGGAAAACTGGTCACATTAAAAGTTATAATTTTAAATGCAAGTTTGATGTTTTAAATTTACACAAACGTGATCCCGTGATACATCGTCTTTTGTTTCACATGTTTTTTTGTCTTAATGCAAAGATATTAATAACCAAAAAGAAAATAAAATCAATTGTTTTCTGCTAAGGGGGCCTAAACAAGTGGCCATGCAATCTATTCGAACGGACAGAATACAAATGTCAATATTTGACAGCTTCTCTTCTATTTGGCACGACTGTCGCCATGTTGCTTTTTCTGTAATTTGTATTCCATTCGTTCCAATACATTGGCCACTTGTCTAGAGCTTCTGTTGCCATCATACCAATAAATAGATCTTTAAAAATGAAATAAGTAAAATTAATAAACCATTTCTTGTTTCAGCGGTTTGTCGTCCACAACGGAGCGTGGCGTGACACCCGTGTACCTCCGCTGCAGAGAAGGCACGGTTTCATGGGTGTATCCAAGAGGTGCTTTAAGACTGCTCTTCAAACCACCTCTGCCGGCGGATGAGAAGGACTTCAGAGTCTGCGTGAGGGTCATCAGGAGGCCTGACCCTCCTGACCTGTTCCACTCGCTGGGGCTTAACGAAACAGGTATTTGTTATCTTGATTAATTTTCTGAAAATGTTAGAAAAAGTTCCACTATCTGCCTGCGACATTAGTATTGTATGTTTTACAATAAGAGATTAAAAAAAAACGTTTTTATAGAGTACCAGTGCCAGTTTTTACGAATTTTTGGAATTCGTCTAGTTAGGGGAAGGCAGCCCAAATTTTCAGTTAGCTTGATTGTCTGCTCTATGGGTATATGGAAATAATTTAACACATCAGAGTGCTGCACGCTTTAGGCAGTACCGGTTTTGGGCAGCCTTCCCCTACCTACCAGGAGACTTTTTGATCACTGCAAAAATTTTCTGGAATTCGTTCAGACCATCAAATTGAACAAATTTCACTATGGGAGCAACTCCAAATTCACGAAAATATATCAGCTGTTTCATACAAAATGATAATACCTACTGGACCCAAATGTAATGTTCAAAATTTTTTTGCAGTGACCAAAATGTCTCCTGGTATATAACTAGTGTAAAGATGGCGGATTTCTAAGCAAACTCACTCCACAAGTTAGTAGATCTGGAAAGGAGACAACACTATCAGAGTTCCGTATCAAAACGTCTGTACGTTGACACGGGCTGACAACGCGAGACATCTCGAAAACGTCTAAAAACATGTTTTATCTAGATTCACATGAAGTCGAAATATTAAGTTCGTTATGCACCTATGTGTAGGTACATTTCTCAACTACCTGTTTCACTGTTAACAACACATTAAGTTACATGGGAGCTAACATAATTGGCGAAACTTGGGTGTTAATTAATCTCTGTCTACACCTTCGGGATAAATAGACGTGATTTATTTATGTATTTAATATAGAGGGTTATTTGTAACACACCAACAACCTTTTTCTATAGTCATATCATTTATTGTCATATCATCTATTATACTGGTGCGACATTTGTAACTCTATGTTTCATACATAAACGAAAAGGACGACGCTGCGCTATAACATAGAGCTATTAACGTGGTGACGGCAGAGTAGAATACAATTGTCACCACCCCAAATCTCTCTCTCCGTGGGTGTCGTACAAGGCGACTAAGGATAAATCAATGATGAGGAATGGGCAGCAGCGTTCCTCTTATACCAGCTACCAATAGCAATGCACGTGCCCGATAAATGGCAATAGGTTCTCTCCCTATTGCATGGGACCTAACATAATTGGCGAAACGTGGGTGCTAGTTCACCTCTGCCTACCCCTTCGGGGATATAGGCGTGATTTATGTATGTATGTATGTATGTATTAACATTCGAGCGGTGAATCAAAGTCGTAGAGCAAACGGTGTTTGTTTATAATGTTAGCTATATAATTCTGCGAGGTTGCTAGACTTTATAATTAACCCTGTATATAATTCTGTATATAACTCCGTATGTCACTCTGTATATCACTCCGTGTATCACTCTGTATACCACTCATCCACAGAAGCCCCAGAACGCTTCCCGGCGCGCCTCTTCGTCGAGGGCTCGCACCGGCTGCTCCCCTTGTACGCCCCGGACGACGGCAGCGCAAAGGAGCTTCGGTGCTTCCGAAGCAAAAAGGGGCGCGCCGCGTTGTACGTGGAGGCGGAGCCAGAGGAGGGCACCAAGAGGAGGCAGGCCACCTTCAAGTACGAGGCCAGGCCGCTGGTGAGGCGGCATTACGACCCCGCCACTGCAGACTGCAGACCCTGTTCCGAGTCCGAGCTAGAGTTGGCGTTTTGCACTAGTGACTTGGGTAAGAAACTTTTGTACTAATACGCACCTTTACGGTGTGATGGATGATATGAATCAAAAGGGAGTGGATGGCTTGATGACGTCTGACCGATATTAATGGAAGAGCAAACATACTGTGCCGACCCCAGATAGACTGGGAACAGGGCAGGGAGAAGAAGAAGAAGACTATCTATACTAATATTATAAAGCTGAAGAGTTTGTTTGTTTGTTTGTAAAGTTGGTTGGTTGATTAAACGCGCTAATCTCAGAAAATACTGCTTCAAATTTAAAAATTCCTTTTGTGTTGGATAGCCATTTGAGGAAGGTTATAGGCATAACAACCGACATTAACGCGAGCGAAGCCGCGGGCGACCACTAGTTTTGATTATAATTTGAACATATAAATGTTATAAAAAATAGTACAAATAAATTAATTAACGTCTTGGTTGGCCGAGTGGTACAGACATCTGCCCGGATCGCAGAGGACGCGATCGATTCCCGATCAATAAGATCATTTTTCGAACTTTTTCTAACCACAATAATAATTATTCATCGTACACACGTCGTAACAAACAATACCATCATCATGACCAACCCTTTGAGAGGATTGTGAAGTGCATATATGCGGCGCGGGTTATTCCTAAATTTGCCTACATTTCCTCTATGAATAGGAACTTTTCTCGAGCTATAACGTTTTCATTCAGTACCCTGAAACTTTACAAAATGCAATTTTTTTTTAGTGATTCAGTTTAGTTAAATAAAAAAATATGTATGTATGTATACCTACAATGCGCGAGGAAGTTTTTATGTCAAAATGAAGATATTCCGATGCTAACCAATTTTATCGTAAGCAATATTTCGTAAAGCACGGCAATTTAAAAATACGTTTAATTGAGACGAACAAAATTATCTAAGTTATTTCGTCTGTGCTCCGTAAATATATGTCCTGGCTTCCAAATCATCAGTAAATTTTGACATCTTGTTTTTTTTTGGCAATGACAGCCTTCAGCATACTTAAGTATCATGCACTTAAAAGCAATGCCATTAATCGACGAACGACGACCAACATCAGGGGTTTTCGTCTGTTATTGATAATTCGTATCGTTACACTAAGGCATAACGACGACCCGGGCGCGCATAACACAGTATACACAGAACAGTAGTTTATCTGCGGCTTGTCGAGTTATTAGCCTACTCTTGCGTTGACGCTAGGGTACTCTATGCTCCTTTATGCTCCCGTATTTTATGTCAATGTTAGCGTCACAATGCGTGCCTACACGGCGCCGAGTAAGAAAGCACACATTCTAATGGGCAGCGGCCAGTTTGTATGAAGACGTATTACTGTTCTAGGCATACTGTGCGCATAATAACCGAGCAAAACCAGGAGCCGTGCGCAGCCGCAGAATGCTAATCAAAACGCCGCCGCCGCCTCGCACCGCAATTTGTCCGCGTAATCAACATTTTTCACGATGCAATCAAATTAAAAACATTATTTCTCCAGTGAATTTCTGCAAACAACCGAAATATTTGTGCAAGAGTTTGTTTGCCCTCGAAATTGTTTGCGCAAGACTCGGCGGCTCACATCTATACTATATTATATTATAAACCTGAAGATTTTGTTTGTTTGGCTGGTTGGTTGAACGCGCTTAATCTCAGAAACTACTGAATCAAATTGAAAAAATATTGTTGTGTTAGATAGTCCACAAATCGAGGAGCTATAGGCTATATAATAACCGACATTAACGCGAGCGAAGCCGCGGGCGACCACTAGTTGTAAAATAAATCAAAACGGAATAAAACCTTTTTGCCTCCCCGCCGCTAAAGGCCTTGCTGATAATTTCCTAGAACAAAATTAACTTGCAAATGACACAAAAGATACGGAACTACCTACATACGTAACAGGACGGGTGTACGTTTGTGGAGTGAGCGGGATTCAATTTACGGGCATAGTACGTAAACATGCCGGTTGGTACTGGATAAACGAGTCTGAGCGCACGCGTCGCGGCAGGGAGTATTAGGGTGCTTTTCCACCGGAGATATGCGACAAATCTTTTCCTCCGGAGAGAAAAATATTTCGTGCTAGGATGTTTATCTGTGCTGTGGAAATGTTTGGGTGTTTCCACCAATAATATCCGAGGAAAATGTCTGATACGATTTCCCTTTACTAACAGGAGGCAAAAAGATTATATTTCGATATAGAACACGGAATCGTCTCAAAGCTCGCAACACATTTCTATCAACATATAGTCGTGTATAAATAGATAAGGCGCAAATCAAACAATAAGTACTTAGAAATATTGTGTGTTCTAAAGTTCAACAAGACTCGCTGTTGCAGGAACGCAATTTTGAGTTGTATCTGTTTTGTTTTTAAGAAGCGTTATTAGTTCTCCTCAAACACATTCCTCGCAACGCATCCTAGCACAGCTCTGGTGGAAAAGCACCTTTAGGTTCGCTTTTTCTTGTTTGATAAAATGATAATGGCCGGCGCATCACGTCGGCGGGCCGGTCGTATTAGCCCTCTCGATCACGTATCGTTCGAAATTTTGTCTGTCATGCTATATAATAATTACGGGGGTCTTGTGAGCATGATGCTGGAACACTTTGAGAAATGAGCTTACATGTTGTGTCTTTTATAATAAATTAAAAAAAAAACAAATCTGTTTAGGATGTAGGTAAAACGGAAAACTGAACCCGCGTCGAAGTCTTTTGTGAGAACAATAGAATTTTGGGTCGTTTTTCCCTTGTTTAAGTTATTATCAATAAACAATGAGTGACGGACTAAATTTAGACTTGTAAAGATTTGAGAATTCATCATCATCATCACCAGCCCTTTAATTTCCCCACTCTTGAGGCACAGGCCTTCCATATCGCTGGAAGAATACCTAATAGGGAGAATGTGCCATAACCCACCTCGCTGGCCCAGTGCGGAATGGTGGGTATTTACGACGACAACAATTTGACAATTACAGGCGATTAATGACAGATTGTAAATAAAGTTTGCGAATAGGAATAGGCCAACGAACTCCAGATAATTACTCCACTACACTAGACTGACTGTGAGAAGCGGAGTTGCAACGACAGAATAGTTCATCAAAATCGTAGTTATAATTATGGGCTTTCGAGGTTGATGACCGTTTACCAAAGACTAGAGCTATTCACTTATCTCGCTCAAACAAAAGCTTCACTAGAAAAAGGCCGGGTTTGCGCTTACTCATTGGTTGGTCGGCAAAAAATATGTAGCGACGCGGACAATGGGGACATAGTGATTAATACTTAACGAATCCATACCTACGACGGCGGTAGACACCCGTTTTTTTAAGTCGTCGGAACGATAAGCGGTTGACGTCACACCACTACCAAAAAGATTTGTTGCCGCTTCTCTTAAATGTTAAGTGGCCAGCGTTAACGGTTGGTAATATTTATTCTAATTTATTGCGGGCTCCTAAAAAACGTGTATAATAATATTCGTTGTACCTACGCCTAATGTCATAACTATAAATAAAGTCATAGCGATATTATGGAGACGTTCGGTTTAGTCGAATTTACAAATGCGCTGGTTATCCGGCTAGAGGTCTTTTCTTTAGTTTGATGTAAAATTATGGTACGATTATTTTAGAAATAAATTCAATTGTTTCAATTGAATGTATTTTTTCTCTCTTTGTTACAACAATATTGCACGTATGTACCTAATGATATTGTTCTGAGGTTTTTGGTATGGTATCTAAGATCTTGAGCCATATCTTCCTTTGAAAATGAACTGCATTTAAAACAACAGTGACAGATTACAACAGGCGAAGCGAGCTATAGATCGCTTCACGTATGTATATTGTATAATCTGTTAGCAACCAAGCCAAAATCCCTAAAAAAATGTATAATCTGTTACATGGTTATAATTTGGTCCTTCGAGACGTTTTATTGACAATTACCATTTTGTTTTAGTGTCTCGTGGCGTGATCGTAGGCAGCGAACAACGCGAGGACCTGGACACCACGCAGCTGACCCTGCGGCTCACCAAGCTGATCAGAGCCACCGCTCACGCGGGGGAAGACAAGAAGGAGGCAGTGGATCCTATCGGAGAGGGCGATTATTTCCGGTAAGCAAACCAATACTCGTTAGGTACAACTTTTTTGGTCCAAATAATGCCAGGTGCCATGTAATGGGTGGCGAGTCAGAATCTATCGAACACGTACATCATAGTATATTGCTAGGTGGTATGAGGGGAACGCTGCTGCCCAATACCATTGGTGTACTAACCCTTAGTCGCCTTGTACGATACCTGCGGGAGGAATGGGGGTAGTGACAATGGTATTCTACTGCTCATAAGCTGTTGGTCCCGGCTGCATCTGATTCCGCTACGGTTCTCCGACGGCCGATTCATCAATAGACTGTTCGCCGACAGGACGATTCATCAATTATTATTATGTTTTTCGATTATTATTATTTTTTTCAATATAATTACAACGTGGATATATAATAAATGCTATATTAGATAAGCTTTCGTGTAACACCTATAATTAAGATAGCACTGAGAATAAATTATGTATAAATTGCATCTTATAATTGTATTGGTGTATATCATGTTGGTGTTAATAAATAAATAAAATAAAATAAAAAATCTATGGACTGTTCGCCGACAGGACGATTCTCTTATTTCCGTTTGCCCGACAAACCTTTTCACCTATGGATATTTCGCCGACAGAACTTTTCATCTACGTAACTTTCGACGACAGGCCTTTTCAGCTACAGAATGTTTTCTGACGATAAACCTATAAGTTTCTTAACTACAGACTCCTTATCCTACCTACCCTTATCCTATGTCCTTATTTATCCATTTCTGTAAATTATAACCACAAGTAGATATCCCACTTAATATTGAGTAAGTGGGATATTTTGACAGATTTTGGTATGACGATCTGAAGGTGTGTGTGTGTAAGGATATATTAAGGATATAGACAAAGGAAAAGAAAATTTATATTTTAATAATTATTTATTAGTTATTACAAAACAAATTTTGTAATAAAGAAATATCTTTGTAATAATTCTAGTTATTTATTTTTATTTTTTAATAATAATTGTAGTTAAACACTGTATTTCAATAATGTCTTGTTTTTTTTTCACCAATAACAATATTATCGAGAGGAAAGGTGAAATGTTGCACGTTTCACACGAGAACAAATTATTTTTGTCTCGTGCCTTTAAATCAGCACTCGCCGCAATAAAATATTTTTGATCCCTTGTTGACCAAATAACTATTATATAAAATATCAATTTTCTTTTCCTTTGTCTATATCCTTACGCACACACCTTCAGATCGTCATACCAAAAACTGTCAAAATATTCCACTTATTCAATATTTAGTGGGATGGGATATCTACTTTTGGTTATAATTTACAGAAATTGATAAATAAGGGCATAGGATAAGGGTAGGTAGGATAAGAATCTGTAGTTAAGAGACTTATAGGTTTATCGTCGTGTCGGAAAAACATTCTGTAGCTGAAAAGGCCTGTCGTCGAAAGTTACGTAGATGAAAAGTTCTGTCGGCGAAATATTCATAGGTGAAAAGGACTGTCGGGCAAATGGAAATAAGTGAATCGTCCTGTCGGCGAACAGTCCATTGATGAATCGGCCGTCGGAGAACCATAGCGGAATCAGATGTCATAGCTAAGCTTTCCTCTAATTTACCTATAGAATTCTACATAAATAATGATGATGAGAAAAAAAACGATACCTACGCATTATAAATTCCTTTTTTCAACAGATACGACGTGGACAACACGCTGGAGCGGTCGCCGCGCCGGCGCCGTTTGACACGACGTGTGCGCCCGCTGCACGCGCACGTGCACGTGCCGTCCGTTTGCGGCGCGGCAGCCGGCGCCGGCGAGTTCCTCGTGATGGCCCGCCGGCGGCTCGGGCGGTATTCTCTTGTTTGCGCACCTCGGCTAGACCAGTGGGCCCGCATTGTGGATAAGCGCAACGCTGACGGGACTGCACACTGTTTGCTACATCACTGAAGCCAGGTTTCTGAATACGGTGTTGGTGGGTTATTTGTTCCATAACGTCAAAATCTCTATGGATTTTAGCGTTATCGAACTGATAAGTCACAGTCAAAGTGTATTCAGGAACCGGGCATGAGAGAAGTTCGACGTGTAGACTATTATACCCGTCGAGTATACGTGCGACCTATACGTGCATGATACGCGTAGACTACTATTGGCGAGAAAATTGTTATAATTTCATTTCAACATTATTACAAATTGTTGTGGAAATAATTGAAAGGAAAAATTGTAGATAGATACAGACATATATTTTTTACAAAAATTTTCTGATCCAAGCATTTTACTTTGAACTTTTCAATGCGTTTAATGACACAGTGATACGTGATACAAACATTGTTTGGCGAAAATGTTCAATTTTCAAAACGAATGAAATGAATTTTCGTCACCAGGGTTAAAAACATGGGTCGGCAAATAAGAGGCGAGAGTGCTGTTTAATTAACCGTGGATACGTTATTGGGCCAACTGCAACTGAATTTGAGACGAATCAATTCTGATCTCAGTTGCAGGAGGTCAAGTCAAAAGCTCGAGAAACAAAAATATGCCACTGGTTGGTATATCTCTGAGTTAAAACCACTAATGTCTAAAGAATTTATGCCAATTCTTTAGGTTTTTCATGATTTTAAAGGTATGCATGAAAACAAATGAAGTCTGCCACACTTTTTCACTAAATGTTACCGCAGTCGCTTGCGCAAATTTTGTATTAAGCAAGATGACATGCTAAGGTAAAAAATATTTACATAGTTATTCAATATACCAGTTTTACACCATATGACGATGTCGGCATGCACAATTGTTTCATATTACCTATAAATAAACATTATATTTATATAACTACGTCAACAATGTGCGACATAATAATATGTAAAAAATATTGTAACTGTAAATATTAGTTACGTTTTTAATTAAGACAAATTATATATTTTTGTTGCTTGCCCATTTGCCATAAATAGTTCTATGACTAATGCAATATTGTACAAAATTGTTCTTTTTTGTAAGATAAATGTTTATATTGATCATAAATGATATATAAGTGATAGTTTTTAACGAAATTGTGGTCCACAGTGCCAAAATATATAAAGATCTTCATATAGGTAAATATAAGGTTGATCTCAGCTCTGTACATATTATGTAGATAAGATGCGATAATGGTAATAACTAGCCATATTAATATAAAACCAAGAGTATTTCTGTCAACCCTTTCATAGATTTCTTTTTTCTAGTTTCGTCATAATCTATTGGTCTAAAATATTTCCTTAAATGTAGGTAGATTGAAAAAATAAATGTACCTCCAACCCCAATTGTTCAAAATATGATTGTGTTACATTGCTATGAATTATTACTAAGCAATTGTATTGTAATCAGTGTAAAATAAAATAGCAATGTAAATTAAAACTTTTCGTTACTATGTTAATTTAGATCCATTGGGTGGTTTAAACGAAACTATATTACGAGGACTTATTTGATTCAATATTTATCCATAATTTTATATAATAGATAGTGCGGTTTTCCTGTAAAGAGGCAACGGTTACAATATTCCATCTACATACAGAAGCTTGTTGCAGTTTTGTTGCCAGAGGTTGCTACTTTGTAAGTTTATCTTGATATGTAGGTGGAATATTAAAACGGACCGTTAAAAATACGATCACTTAATCAATACAAAGCGCAATAATTATTTTAGTTTTAAAAAAAGTGATAATTATTTGAGTATTTTTTATCATACACATATCGAATAAATTTCACTGTTAGTGTCTGATGCAGGCTAAAGAGTGAATATTGGATTTAGGTATAAAAGGTGTGCTATATTACGTTATTGTAATATCAGCTTTATACCATTTCAATAATCTGTATATAAGTGGTGCTAGAATAGTATTTCCTTGGCGTGCTTCCATATAATTGAGTATATTATATTGGGGGCCTACCGCCTAACTCGATTGCTAAAGCAAAAGCTATAGTTTATGACGTCATGCTGTAATTTCGCACCAAAAGTACCGAAACTATCAGCGATAGTTTTTAACGAATGATCACCGAATGATTTTGTATGAATTGGGCACAAAATCCGTACTGCCTAAAAATTCAGGATGGCTGCTATAGCCGTAAGCAAGCAGTAAGTAAGCAGTGCATTGAAATATAGCTATTATCAGCAATCGAGTTAGGCGGTAGGCCCTCTGGTCAGACACGGAAAGGCTGCCTAGCCGTATACCTACTATACAGGGTAGACTTACCTTGTTAATTAGATAAATTGTATTTCTTGTTAAAAAGTAGCAGGGTCCACGGTATTTTTAGAGCTTTTACACAAGTGGAAGGACGTCTAACTACATACAAATAAACTATACATTTTATATTGTGAATATTTTAGTAATATATTTGTACAAAGCTATAAGGATAGTTGTTGATTTGTGATATAGAATACAACGATATATTATAAAGAGCCTTGTGTGTATCCATATGGGGTATATTGGTGGCATTGATGCCTACTGTTTATAAACAATATATTGATATATGAAATAAAGCTGTTGAATAAAACTTTCCAATATAAAATTGTTTTTTAATTTTAACGTAGTTTCTTAGTTTGATAATAGGACCTAAAATTTTTTTAGGCAGGCGGCCAACTGTAAAACCTAAGCCGAAACCTTGAATAGTAAGGATTGGAATGTAGGTCTTTCCCGTTACTCGCTCCATTTATCAGTTTCTTGCATGCAAAATATGGAAAGCATTTTTCTCGACATTTATTCAATGGTAGCAGCTTTCAATTCGTAAGATCCATATACCAATACTAATAGTGGATGGGCTCGATATTGTGTTACCATATGAATGGAAGAGAAAACACTGCGCTGAGGTAATCGCCAAGATAATCAAAGAACAAGGAATGATAAAGAAAATATAAATTTCTCAAACAGGCGAACTACTTTTACAAAATAAAACACCACAAATTCGTAGAGCAAGTACATTTATTGAAAAATCACAACTTATGGCCCATAGAAAAACTACTCGGCACGGTTTAACTCTTATCTATACATAATATCACATAAACACTTAATAATTTGATAGACTATGTACATTACATATTTATTAATTTTGGTACACTGTGAAGTTACAATCACTAGGTGATCACAGCTACATTAAATAAAAAAGAACAAACATAAACTTTGCGTGGACAGAACTAAAACAAAATATAAATTTAACGTTCAACACAATAGTAAAAAACATCATAAGAAATCAAAATTAATATACAAATAAATCATAACAATGGACCGGAATTCGCTTCAGAGCGTAAATAACGGTACCTCTGTTTACAACACCAAATCAACATGAACATCATCCAGACCACGCATGAAATGCTCAAAATCGTATGTAAGTATTCTATTCCAATATAGGGCCTTATTTAAACAAATTTGAATGTTATTTTATTCACGTTTCTTTCCAAACTGTGAAGATATGTTTGAATTGAAGGTCCCTTATATTTAGATTTTTTTGTGAAAACAAGCATAAGGTTTACTTTTGCGATAAAATACTTCTATCCGCTTTTGAGTACTGTCTTTTTAATAATTAAGGTATACAAACGCGGTCTGATCAGTCTGAATATTTATATACGATAATAACAATAAATCACTTTGGTAAGAAAGAACATCTAATCATGGAGGCTCCATAACAATAGTCGATTAAAAATTCATAAGACGTGTACGTGAAAGATGCGACTTATATTATATTATACATTCCTTATTTTTCATAGAAAATGTCAGTTCATTAAAATTCAAACAGTAGAGCATATTATTTTTTTTCTTTTGATTTCGTTTTCATTCATAAAAATATAATACAAATTTAACAACGCATTGGACATTACTTTTTAGACTCCCAAACTGTACTTTAATCAAATATTTTGTAACCCTACAAAAACCTATGTATGATTTAATCGTAGATCCACCATTATTTAGTACCTAAGAATAGTTTTAGTGGTTGCTTAGCGTAAAATTACTCATAAGGTTAAAACACACTTTAAAATTCAAAGTAAAATAATTAATCAGCAATGCACAACATAAGTACTCAACACCATAAGCACGCAATCAATCAAGCTCCCATAAGTCCTATTTCCATTGCAATAAAGTCGAAAACAGATCGACCAGGAATTTATCTGATGACACATACATATATCTACAGCGTGGTAATATAAATTCGTCGTAGGTACAGTTGACAGCAAGTCGGGGTGCACAACACAATGAGATTTCTCCCGTTCGTATTCAACCTTAAACCTAATAAGAAGTAAGTGCAAAATTGAGAAATCTCCACTGGTGTGATAACCGAACGTGCTGTTGCCAAGTCGATACGATTTTCAATTTGCCAAACCCACCAATCGAAAAATGAGCAAGTTACATTCAGCCTTTTATTATACAAAAATATCAAATAACACCATTTGTTTTGTTTTAAGAATTGATTATAGTACGGGTATAAATAAAAGTGATGGTCATTGATATATGCGCATACGACGCAATCCTTGTAAAATGGGGAAATTTGGTAAAGCATTTCTTTCTTAAAAAAATACATAGTGCAGGGATACATTTTTTGTTTCTATTTTAAAAAATACAGACTTCTTCTTTTCTACAGACTAAATTATATGGTTTTATTATTTGAAAACCTTATAATAACAATTATAGTTTGTATAAAAGTACGCAAATAACTTTTAAAATCTATCTTTAAACTTTTAACACAAACTGTTAATATAAATCAATCGATAAAACTAAACAAATGTCCGCCTTCCTTTTCCTTTCCAATTTTTAATGCCTAAATCTTGAAGTACAGAAAACAACAGATACAAATATGTACAAAATTTAAGAACGAAATCTTCAATTTTGTGATCAATGAGTATGCTATTCTCTATACATTCTACGGTGTAACTCGCAATTTTTGGCACACGGTCAATCACACGATACATTTAGTAAGCACTTGAGGCATATAAATATTTATGAAAATCCACAATGGATTTCACCCCACCACTCAAAAGTTTGTGGTAATAAGTTTTCCTATCTATGGCAATGCTGGAATTCCAACTCTCTACAAAGTCCATAGGGCACATTATCGAGTGACATAGACAAATGGAATACTTCGAATTTACGGATTGTATTTCGGTATTCCTCAATATTTGGGATAATGCATGTAACATGATAGAATAGAATGTTGTGTGTTAATATTGAGTTACACCTTATTTGGCGGTCATTTAACGTAGGATAAGGTAGCCCAACCCAGAACTCTACCTAAACCGGGCACTCTCTAATATAAATTCGATTCTAGCTTTGACACTATACTTCCACTTGAAACGCCATCATCTTCTCTATAGAGCATTCATATAGAAATTTAGTATAAATATTATAAAATTGCCTGTTTTATACAGTATATCCGTTTTAGGCCACCTTCCCCTATACACCGAAAAACCCCTCATAATACTCCTCATAATAATTACTTAAAAAACAACAACTGCGTTGGCCTCTCAATAAAGATTAATAAAATAACAAAATAAAGTAAGTAAATAAAGCTTTAAAACACACGGAAAAATAAACTTAGCCCCCATAGTAATACAGAATACACTCCTTTGCATGTTATAATACTGTACGTAACTAATTCGAAACTACAGCTAACTGTTATTGTGCGACTTATCTCAAGCCTACGTAGTACGGGACGTGGAGAAAATCCCCTCGGGGAGAAGAAAATATTTTCCTCTCGCTCTAACTCCCACCAAACCCCGAGACAAAACATTGTCAAGTGGTGGAGGGAGATTATGTCCACGTCCCGTGCTAGGCCTACAGATTTTAAATATAGCACAGTAACACAGTGTTGAATACGCAAGCCATCTACAACTGCCAAATTTTACTATTTCCACCGTTCTTACATTTAATACAAAGTGCAAAGTAACATAACATAACTTGTCCATTGTGAGAGATCTAAGAGTTACTGCGAATATGACTCAAAAGCAAGATTTAAAATGCTATAAAAATCCATAATGGGTGAGACCATGAATATAAATATTAGTAATTTTATTTCATCACAATTAAAAAGGTCATAAATACAACGTGAAAATATTATTCTCAATATGTAGTCCTTAATTGAATACTATCTAAGGGTAGGGTAATGTCAAAATTGTTTTTTTTTTGCATATAAATATTTGATTTTGAATTTACAAACAACAGGTTAAGACGGAATTATTGTCAAAAAATTTATTACTACGGAGAGGAAGCTCGTCGTAACTATCCGGGAGACGTAGGGGAGACTGGGTGAAACTGACCATAAAAGCAAACAATTGTTTATACCTTCACGCGGTAACGTGCATTTTTTATACGTATCAGTAGAGTAACATAATTTTATCTGTACTAATCATCCAAATTCTTAAGGCATTTAGACATTTTTAGTTTGCAAAGAAAAAATGAGGCCATTAAATTTAAAAAACCATTATGTTATGATTATGGAACATATTATATAGAATTAAAAGGAGTGGATAATACTTACAACGTATACCCATATTGCCCGCGCGTAAAAAAAAAGACCAGTTTCACGCCCTATATGAATTACAACAAATATGAGATAATTTACCAAGTTACAAACTACTACACAACATACAATTAATATGATTTTATCTTTAAAAAAGTATACACGAACGTATCGAATGCAATTTCATATTTGATATGTGTTCAAAACATAATTTTCAACAGAGATAAATATTTTTGAAATTTATTTGTACAAAAATAGAGTTGTTTATAGTAGGTGTATAAATAAAATTATATAGTTATATATAACTATATGCATAGTGAGACTCAAAATAAGAAATGTCTAGATGTATACATAATCTATATCTATATAAATGCTATTCTAGGGCGTTAATTACTAGTGTTAGATGGATTAACCCATATTAATCGGTGCATACAACTCATTAAAAGATACACAGTAGTACAACCGCCCATATAGTTAAATGCGAAAGTACAAAAAGACTGCTGCTTTCATGTTTCGTATGCGTTTTCAAGAGCACAAAGGATCTCCCTTATAAAGATTTGGCATTCTCTAGGCCATTACTTAAAATAATTATACAAACTTCATTTAACCACGTTACTCCTTTCTCGATCGTGTTGGTAAATCTGTAAAAGAAAGAGTTGTTATATTAGTACTGGCTATAGTCCACTCAGTCAGTAGCTATACTGAATTAGTTATTTTTCCCGATATTATTAATATACCACCATAACATTGTTATAAATAATTAAATCCGTCAAATAGTTTATTAATAAAGTATAATACTCGCGTATAATTTTTAAGTATACGTTTTATACATACATAATCCACGCCAATATCCCCGAAGGGGTAGGCAGAGGTGAACTAGCACCCACGTTTCGCCAACTATGTGAAGTCCCATGTAATAGGTGGCAAGCTTATTGCCATTTATCGGGCACAAAAGTCGCAGTACATTGCTAGGTGGTATAAGAGGAACGCTGCTGCCCATTCCTAAACACTAATTTATCCTTAGTCGCCTTGTACGACACCCTAGGGAGAGATTTGGGGAGGTGACAATTGTATTCTACTCTGCTGTCACCACACGGCTTATAAAACTCGAGTATAATTTTAAGTATTATACATACATACATACATACATAAATCACGCCCATATCCCCGAAGGGGTAGGCAGAGGTGAATTCTCACCCGCGTTTCGCCAATTATGTTAAGTCCCATGTAATAGGTGGCGAGCCTATTGCCATTTATCGGGCACAAAAGTCGCAGTACATTGTCAAGACGGTAGTATAAGAGGAACGCTGCTGCCCATTCCTCATCACTGATTTATCCTTAGTCGCCTTGTACGACACCCACGGGAGAGATTTGGGATGGTGACAATTGTATTCTACTCTGCCGTCACCACACGGCCAAGTATTATACACTGCTCCTAATAGTGCCCTTAGGGGTTATCAGGCGAGAGGCCAAGAGGTTTGAATCCTCAACGAATGATGAACGGTCTTATAATAGATTATACTAGATGACTATAAGAAATATTTGATCCCCCACTATTTTATTCAAAATTAAATTTAGTACATATAGGACCCTATGCAATGGGTGTAAAATCTACAATAATATTCCCAAAGAATTAAAAAATACAAATAACATAAATAGATTGAATGTTGATGATGTCAACGTAGAGAAAGACCACTGAAAAGGTGTAGGGGTTATGTGAGGTATGATATGAAGGTGATGGGTGTGCATGAGGTGACGAATGACAGAAGAGAATAGAGGTAAGGACAGAGTGTCGATGATGAGATTTAACAAGTTACTAAAGGATATTTCTAGATAGATAACGGTTTTTCCACCTTACAAAACACTCAGTTTATGGAGTAATTAACACATCACCTATGTTATTTAAATTTGTTTTGAGACCTGCCCACCTACCTAACCTGACCTGTAGTAAAACCGTTACCGCCTTATTATAAAACATGGACTAAAGTTAGTCACAGTTTCAAACTGACTTTTATTTTCTGATTGAAAGACAGAGTTAGCATCAATTTTAAACCATGACTAACTTTAGTCCATGTTTTATAGTAAAACCGTTACGGCCTTATAAATAAACACGTTCTAAATATAGGCTAGTTCTCAGTGTTTTGCCTCTTTTCCTCGCACTTGGTGGCAGATCTAAAATTCTGAGCACAAAGCTATTATTTATGTAATAAAACTATTATTATAAGAACGAAGTTTATATTAATTATATTACGTGGCGATAGATCTATTTATTAGGTGATACAACTTGATGACACATATAAATTTTGTTAACAAAAAAAAATAGTTTCGGTTTATTAATAAGACAGTCGGTGTCTTACTATCGAACGCCTACTCGTAGTGCACCGGCGTGGGCGTTATGACGTCAATCATCACGTCCACAATGTTGGGCAGCACTAAAACCTTCTCGAACTCCCTGCTCAACTTCGCTCGATCCAGTTGGTGATGTGCGCGAAGCGGTACGTTATTTGTTCGCTCCCATGCCAGCATAGAAGATTAACTAGTCTATACTTAAACCGTGTTTGGCGCCCACCGCCAGCCTAGCTATACCATGTTTACTACCACTTTATAAATAAGGCGATTTTTGTCTTACCTGCGAACGCCTACTCGTAGTGCACCGGCGTGGGCGTCATGACGTCAACCATCACGTCCTCCATGTTGGGCAGCACCAACACCTTCTCGAACTCCCTGCTCAGCTTCCGCTCGATCCAGTTGGTGATGTTGGCGAAGCGCAGGGTGCGAGCGCCCACCGCCGGCCTCGCCCTCAGCACAAGCTGCGGGTTGTTGCGGAATCTGCAACAGTGTGATGATAGGATAGTCAGTGTCAAAAACATAAATCAGGGGCAGAAAAGTCGCAGTATATTGCTAGGTGGTAGGTATAAGAGGAACGCTGCTACCCATTCCTCATCACTATTTTACCCTAAGTCGCCTTGTACGACGCCCACGGGAGAGGTGGGGATGGTGACAATTGTATTCTGCTCCGCCGTCACCACACGGCCAGTGTCAAAAATGCCTTATTTATTATTAATTTATTCTATCGACAGTTACATGTGCAGATGAACCAGAATAGGCTAGTTGACAAATTTTGGAAAATGGGATAAAACTATACATTTTTGTCTAACTTACACAAAAAATATGGTATTTTACATAAAATCTCAGTATATTACCTCATAGTAATATACTGCGATTTTATGTGCCCCATAGATGGCAATAGGCTCGCCACCTATTACATGGGACCTACCTTAATTGGCGAAAAGTGGTTGTTTAATTCACCTCTGCCTACCCCTTCGGGGATATATGCGTGATTTATGTATGTATTATCTACGCAGCAGGTCTGGGAGTGGGGGCATTAAAAGAGCCGGTGATGATTTATTCATCTCACATACATACAAAGATGTCAAATGAATAAAATGTTACATACATACATACATAAATCACGCCTATATCCCAGAAGGGGTAGGCAGAGGTGAACTAGCACCCACGTTTCGCCAATTATGTTAAGTCCCATGTAATAGGTGGCGAGCCTATTGCCATTTATCGGGCACAAAAGTCGCAGTGCATTGCTGGGTGGTATAAGAGGAACGCAGCTGCCCATTCCTCATCACTGATTTATCCTTAGTCGCCTTGTACGACACCCACGGGAGAGATTTGGGGTGGTGACAATTGTATTCTACTCTGCCGTCACCACACGGCGTAATAAAATGTTGATTGACAATAATAGACGGAGAACAGAAGTATGCAGAAGTCAAGCTTACCCTATCCATATCCTGTCGTGCGGCGGCGGAGGCAGGTTGAAGGTGAGCCTCCCTTCCAGTGCGTGCACCTCCAAATGTAGCTTGATGTCTGTATTCGACAAACCTTCCATAGCTCGCTTCACATATTTATAATCTGTCACCTGAATTTTGAAATACAAGTTTAGAGTTATTATTCTTGATTTTTATTTGAGCATTATATTATCAATGTCAGAAAAAATATTATAAACAAAATATAATTTAGGAAAAGTTTGAAAAATTACGGCTTTTTCGAACTTTTTCAAACCTATTTTTCTTTGTAACAAGAGTGTTTGGCGTGTTTTCAATGGCGTCAGTCAGATTTTTAATCAAATTGTGTGTTATTATTAGTGGCAGGACTTGTGCAGTGACAGTTGTTATTATGATGCATAAGGATGCATGTTTAGTCCAATTATCAATCATTGAAATAAATGTTATGGCGTGTTTAACTTTGAGAATTTTTAGTGGTTTTCACCACCTAACAGTCGCCATCATGAAGTCTGTTACCATTCAATTTGCGCCAAGCACTCTCTTTATCTATTGAAATGCATGACATGCATATTTCAATATACATTTATATAACGAAGAATAGACATTTGCAGATGGCTCAAAAGTCTTAGGCACCAAGCCAAAAACTAAAACAAAATGCATGTTTAAGAACGAGTGGTCTATTTCAATCTATGTTCAGGCTTAAAAATGTTGAGAAAAATTACGAATTCAATTCGATACTGATATCTACAGATTTCGAGCTGTTTATGAAATCTGTACAACGTCTATAGGGTCAGAACCTAAAGGTGATTACAAAACAATATTTACACATTTTACAATAATAATTAACACATGTAATAACTATCTGATTTCATATATCACGCACCTGCTGGAAATACTTATTAGTAGCTATCTTATCGACCATCTTTAGGAACTTTTTCTTTGATGACGCTCCTTCTGCGGTTGTAGACCTGTAATCAATATTATTATTGCCAGACTGAAAAATACGTACGTGTGTGCATTGTAGAAGTAAATACCATTAAATTGTGTTAAGTTACAGAAAACCATAATTTCAATCATAACATAAGACAATGCAAAATACTGAAAAAAATATGTTCAGTCATCAGCAGGTCAGCCAATAAAAATTCACAAATATCGCTAATCGATTGTCAACCTTTACTTGTTCGACATAAAGCATCTAGTCAACTGAGAAAATTTAAAATATTGTGGTAAACTGACATGCCGTTGATGGTACCAAGCTGAACTGAATATGTTCTTTACGATAATGTTTTTAGCGTTATGACATTATTTCGTTTCTGACGAAATTCTCGGAAATGTACTGATTTAATAAAAAAAACTTTGTTTATAAAATAGCTAAAGAGTAAATGATGGTCAGTGCCTAGCAGTGATCTGTGTAAACTACTTAATGATACAGAAAAACGTCCTTACCCGTTACTAGCTACGTAAGAAAGTCTGAAGGAAAGATATAATAAAATGAGATTTATATACCAACATTCGCGCAGCAAAACACGAGATTTCAAAGTTACTATTGTAAATGTAAAAAACGTCTCCTTGATTTCCTAAAATACACTGTTACTGCCGCACTCAGAGACGTCAATTAACTTTAATGAGCATTTAATGTCAAAAAATTTCATTCAAATCTAGACCATAGAACCGGCAAGAATAGCGACTAGTTTTGAATTGTCATTTTTTGACGTTAAGTACTCATTAACGTTATTTGACGTCTCTGAGTGCGGCAGTTAGAGTCATATGCCTATTAAGTGACAGTTATGGAACATAAAAATTCAGGTACCTCTAACTGTACTCGATAAAAACAGACTAGTAAATCGATTAGATTTAACGCAACAATCAAATGTCAACGTAACACAACGCCAATAAGGATATTTAATAATTGGTGAATAAAATTCGAATATTTCGAATGTACCGATGTTATTGATTATTTTCTGTTTTATTATTTGGGAGTATAGACAAATTCAAAGAGAAATAAACTAAAAAATGATTACCGTAGTAGATAACCAATAAAATAAAAAATATATATTTTAAACAAACAAATACACGTGCCCGGTATATGACAATAGGCTCGCCACCTAATACATGGAATCTAAATAAATAATATAGGATTGTAGGTAAGCAAGACTCACGGAGACTCGGAAAGTGGCACATTCACGTGGCTATCGACCGGCTGCACGGGCGGGCTCTCGTCGTCGCTGCTCGACTCCGCTGAATCCTCCACTTCTGAGTCGTATATCGCCGGCTTGCGATTCTGTAATGCGTTTATATTTTTTTTGCACCTTCAAAGCAGTGGTATGAAACTGACGTATTACAGAGAAAACAAAACGTCAGTTTCGTACTTTTGTGTTCTATGCGTTCGAATAGAAAAGCTACTTGGCTAGGCCCTCAGGACTTTTGATGCACCGCCAAGTCGGAATTATCTGACAAATATTACCCGTGCTCTATTATTAATGTTATTTGGACCTATACTCAAAAATTTTCTTAATTTTCCTGTAAGTGTAAGAGGAAAACCGTCTATGACAAACTTAGGTCGGATAAATCCGACAAACACCGTTAATATGTTGATGCAGTAAGTAATATTACTATAATAATAATAGCCCAAATTAACTTGGCATAGGACACGGTATCTATGACTTGAATTTGAAGTTGAGATTTGAATCTGGTTTGTCTGATTGAGTTTAGAATCATCCTAATATGTTTGTTTGAGTTGAAACTCATTCATCAATATGAAAATGTTATGAGTTTGGACTCATCCGAAGTTGTTTATGATTGAATTTGGACTCACCCTAAGTTGTTTATCAGGAAACAAGCTTCCCGAGGTGGTCGATTTTGATTCATTTTCCGCTGGAGATTCTACCGTTGACAACAATTGGTCCTCCAACGTTATATCTGCAATAAACAAATACATAAAATATTTTTTTTTAACGTTTACATAATAATTTTCCGATAAAAATGAAATATTTAACAAAAAAAGCAAACCACGGTATTTGTGTAAATACCTGCTATGAATCTTAGAAATTTATTCAGACATTGCAAAGGTAGGGCAGCCGTTGTCTTACAACGTCAAGTTGAATTGTTAGAGAAATTTAGGCAAGTTGTCGTGGTCTTTGAGATGTTCGTTTCCCATGCTACGGTCAGTTCGACTACCAGTCCATCAATACAATACAAACACTTTGTTTCACACAAGAACATACAAATACAGAAAATATCGAATCAAAGCAACAGCACAATAGGCGGTCTTACTGCTAAACAGCAGTCTCTTCATAATAGGCGTAGTAACATAATAGGCAATTATTACTTACTCTTTTCTTTTAGCTTCATGAGATTGAGTTGAGTAAGGATGGCGATGTACGCGCCGCCATCGTATCGGAGGTCGGCGTCGAGCCAAATGCCGCGCGAATCCCATGAGGGGGCGGCCACCCTCTCAACCAGGGGGCAAGACCCACTCAACGACAGCTCCGTCACAGCCAGCGGGCTCATGAACGATGGCAACTGGGGAAGAAAGCATTTAATAATAACCTATTTGGTGGTTCTTCTTTGTTGATGGGGTAATACACCAATTTTTTTGTGAAAACTGATTTAAATAAATCCCAATGTCGTTGCAACTTAACGTGCATTGAAAAGCATGGAGGAAGTCGAGATAGTATATTTTTGGTCACCCTTTCGGCCTGAGCAATAATAATTATTATTTATTATTATCTTTTACACAGTAATTACAGCAGCAGAAATTGAGCAATGCCCGGAATGAGCCGCTAACATTGCTTAGTATTCGTAATACAGAGATACAGTTTTCATTACAGTTAGTTTACATTAGTTTACATTACAGATACAGTTTTCATTCAGACAACAATGATAGGTGACCGACTCTCTTATAATAGAGGGTGACCCTATTGCCTTTTGACAAAATGAAGATGTACTATTTTTGACGGAGAGGTAGACACCTCCATAGTCAACTATCACCTGTCTTCCCTAAGGTTTTGGTCGGTGTTTACCTTGAGGGTGTTCAATTTCCTCTGTATCCTGTTCTGTAGCCGCGCGATGATCACCGGGTCTCGCATAACGTCGTAGAACAGCCGAGCCAGTATCGTGTTCACCCACGTCACTTCCGCGGGCAACAGGCGACAGTCGCAGGTCGGCGATGGGGTTTTACTCTGTATTGCAATATACATAAAGTCCAATTTAATTTCTTTATTGGAAGTCCATTAACTGACTCGGTCGGGTATATACGACAGAACATGTATGTTATTATTATTAAGCACCTTAAGAAAAGTTTAAGAAGTTATTATTTACTTTTATTAATTTTGTTTACAAACTTTTTTATTAGGTCTCTTTTGTTGTACGATTTAAATGAACATGATGATGAGGAGACGACATAATTCAACCGAGACTTTTATGTCGGAAAAATCTGACCTGAGCGGTTATGTCAATAATAAATTACAGAAGATAATAACAGCTTGCTAAACATCTCTAAAACTTATTCATAAAAACTTTAAATCAGTTTTAAAACAGTTGAAACTATTTAGTAATTACATTACATTTTCAAAGTAAGAAACATATTTTCAAAGTAACAAAATAGGATTTAAAAGTTTAATTGGTGTCTTAAAATTGACATAGTTTTTACGAATGAGTGAGAAAATATACAGTAAGAGTTAATATTACTACAGAAAATAGCATGATCTAATAGAGATAGCAAAAAAGTATGTGGGTCAGTATTGACAAATGTCGAGACTACTCTATACTAATGCGTAGGTCAAATAAGGATTGTTTTTTAAAAAAATACTCTACTTGGTATCTATTTCGTAAGATCTATATTTTTTACTATCTCTTTTCGTTCAGCTATCGGCTAAAGTGGCTTACTGAAAATATGAGGAATATTACAAAGAAAAATACTAAAATGTTTCGATCCGCATCAAGACTTATATACTTATATATACTATATTTCAAACTTTTTTCCACTTATTATGAAACATTTACTGAAGTTAATCATGGTTCAAAATTGATGCTAACTCTGTCTTTCATTTAGCAAATAAAAGTGACAGCATCAGTTTTAAACTATGACTATAGTCTGACAACTACGTGCGCGACCCTCCTGCGGTGTGTGAGACGGTGACTCGCCCCTCCCCGCATCACCCACCCCCGCTAACATCTAGAGCGCCCCGTCCCTCCACCGTCTCAAACCGCAGGAAGGTCTAAAACCTATGTATAAAACCTATGTATATTAACTTATTTATGTAAGTATAAGTAGGTAATCATAAATTTTGTAAGGAAGCTTTGATTTAAGGTCATTTATTTACATAACGTTATTATTCACATAATTATTCACTTTCTGCACCGCCAACTAATATTTCTGTACTCAGCTTTTCGGTTGACTGGTAGAGAATGCCTTATGGCATTAAGTCCGCCATTTGTAACTTTTGTGTACAATAAAGATTAAATAAATAAATAAAAAAAAAGGTCGCGCACGAACTTGTCGTACTTTAACTTTAGTCCTAATAAGGGGGTTTATGACCTATTTTTCTTTGTACTATTTTTTTTCTAACATATATCTAAATAATAGTAAGAGGAACATCAAACATTGGACTTTTTCATCTTCTTGTTCTTGGTGCGACCCCGCGGCGTCGGCTCCAACTGGCACATAACGCCCATTTCTGTGGTTTGTTTGTACGACATGTCGTGGGTCTATTTTGAAATGTAAGGAAGATCAATACTTTTCCGTCTCCTACCGTAGGGTCGGTACTACAGCATGCAAAATGGTGATAAGGAAATTTATCTGTAAGGTAGTAATAACCGGCTACCTTGTTAGGGGTCAAGCCTCCTTGGGAAAGCTACTGTGAGGGCTGGAGTTCACTAACACATAAACGGGCGATTATTATATAACCATTCGTTTTTGACATTTTATCATATGGAAGAACTGTTAAAAACTGGCGGATCTTTTTAAAATTAAACTGCTACTTTTGAGCATTCATTATATATTTCCACAATTACAATAGTTGGTTTTCCAAGAAAGTAAAAGATAGGATAGGAAAATACAGAATAGGTTGGTTATATTATTATGTGCAGAGTATTTATTGCCTTGGATACTGGGTATTACTTATGGAGTTAATACAAGTACCTAGTATAATATAAAATCAATCAGGTAATGATAATCAGATAGTTTTGTACATAATTAACTGATAGTCGTGTAAATAACATACTGGTATCGATCATTGTTATCTGCTTAGGCTCGAGTTCACCAACACGTAAAACGAGCGATTAAAAGATAACCATCATTTTTTGACAGATCTACCACACGGTAAAATGTCAAAAACCGACGGTGAAATAATAATCGCCTGCATATAGATTTAGTACATGATAATTGATTATTTTTCACTATTATTAATCACTAAGTTCAATCCATTTTATTGATTAAGATTACAGGAAGACAAGGATTGGTAGTTGATACGAAATGAATGCAATGGATTTTATCGTATCATATTAAGTACATTCACCTCACCTGTATGATTTTAAGCAAGTATGGCCAGAAGGTTTTCTCGTAGGAGTCCAAGTCAGACAGAACGCGCGGCGTCGCCGTCGCCGCAATGGTGACAGCTTCCGATATTGAATCAGTGTTTTTGTTCTGAAAACATAAAATATAACATTAAATTCACACCAGTAAGCCTATTCGCTAACTTTTTTTGACAGTTGAAAGTGATGATCACTGAACTATTTTCTTATCCATTACTGTTTTTACAGGATAAGTGTCACAATACCGTTATAGTAAAGTAGTAATGGATCAGTAAATAGTTCAGTGATTATCACTTTCAACTGCCAAAAAAAGTTCGGGAATAGGCATGCTGACCATAAAGTGAACTTTTTCGCCCGCTACGCGTACACAAAATTCCACTTCCTGGTCAGGGGGTGACATAAAACTTACCTCGGGCGATAAAAAATGAAACCTCAGGTCGCATTGAACGCCCTCGCCTTCAGCACGGGCGTCAATAAATATTAATAATAATAATAAATATTAAATATTTTTACACTCACATCTATCATCTAGCCCAAAGTAAGTAGCCTAAACACTTGTGTTATGGATACTAGATGACGAACATATTTTTATTATAATTATGTATATAAATGTTGAAAATATACTACATAAGCATATACACAACCGTGACTCGGAAACAAACATTTGTGGTCATCACAAAGTTTTCCCTTACCAGGATTCGAACCCGGTACCTCCTGGCCAATACCCACCATTCGACCTAGGCGGCCGTCGTCAAATACCTACTTGCGATCTGAGACATTCTTTGTTTTATCGCCCTTGGTATATAATCTACTATTAGGCCCGATTCTAGCGAAGCGATTCTAATGAAATATATATTTGTTTGTAATGTCCTTTGACATTTGCGGGAGAGATCATTGGTGGTGGCTATTGTATTCTAATCCGTCGTCACCACGCGGCCTATTACCTAATATACAGCATGCAACAGAAATAACGAACATCCTGCTAAAATAGTCATATAAATAATATGGTGTTATAAAAAAAATCATATATCGGGCACATCAACCGCAGTATATTGCTAGGTGGTATGAGAGAAATGCTGCTGCCCATTACTCATCGCTGTCTTTATCATTAGTCGCCTTGTACGACACCCGGGGGAGAGAAGGGGGTGGTGACAATTGTATTCTACTCTGCCGTCACCACACGGCAGCGCAAATTAACAATTTCCCAATATCACTCACAACAGTCTTGGCGAATGCTACAGTGTCCTTCTCGATGACCTTGTAGACGGCCATTTCTATTCCGTCCTTGTTATCTGCAGCTTGCTCGCTCGCACTCTTGTCGTCCGCTGCGGAGTTTTCGTTTGACGCGGAGTTCGCGTCCGACACAGCTATGCTGAGTTGACGGTACCTAAGTGAAGGAGTTAGATTGCCAATAGGTATGTATATTATTCGATTTTAATGTTAACATTATATAAATGTTAGAAAAATTAGTACAAATATTTTGGTGGATAGAAAAAGAGTTTCGAAAAATTATGGTCTTGATGCGGGAATCGAACCCGCGTCCGCTGCTATTCGGGCAGGTGCAGACACTAATTAACTTGCCGAAATTCTTCTAACCTTTACACTTTACGTTGTAAGCCAACGGGTACCCTCGCAATGTAGAAATAAATTTCAAACATTCCAAAGCAGATATTTTTACAAATACCGTGCGTTTGGTTAAGCTTGGGTTTGCTTTATAAACTATTTCATTTTAATTTTAACATTATATTAATGTTAGAAAATTTAGTACAAAAAATTATTTTTCTAACCACCAAAATCTTTGTAGGTATGTATATTTTAACATTACACTATCCCTTTAAAGTTCCCACTGCTGGGGCTCGAGCCTTCCTTATGGATGGAAGAACATAGGGAGATTGGGCCATAAACCACCACGCTGGCCCAGTGTGTAAAAAAAAAACGTTTTGGTTACCCATCCAATGACCGGTATTAGCGACATTGCGTAGTTTACACAATCGCAGGCCAAGCGCGCTTTGCCACTGTGCCAGCGAGCTCCTCAACCTCGAATTGCATCACAATTTCAAGACACCTCTAATCCCACTCACCATTCATGTTTGTCTCGACCCGTTCGCGCGAACAAATAGAGATGGGAATGTTTGTCAGCTGAACGTTTCACGTGCACACTCCATTCTCCTTCGGCGGTGCCCTCGGCGCCTGTCTCCAAATCCTGACACGAAACAAACAGACAGAGCATTAGATATTACAACTTTAACGGACAATACTCGCGTATATTATAGGTCGCTCGCTAGTGCTAGCTCGCTAGCGCAATGGCATAGCGCCACAGTATATAGCGCGCTTGGCCTGTTATTACGTAAACTAAGCAATATCGCTAGGGCCAGTCATTGGATGGGTGACCAAAAAATTATGATCTCGAGTTCCTCCGTGCTTCAGAAGGCACGTTAAGCCGTTGGTCCCGGATGCATCTGCAGTCGTTAATACCCACCAACCTGCACTGTGGCAGGTTATGGCCCATTCTATCTATATTATTCAATCCATAGGGAAGGCCCGTGCCTCAACAGTGGCACATAAAAAGGGCTGGTGATGATATTTTAGGTGTTTGGCATTTTTATTATTTAACCCGACGTTTCGATCACTTTACAGCGGCCGTGGTCATGGGGAGGCTTAAGATGGCAGGTGTCTTAATACAAAGTCACTGTAAACTACCGTCATTAAAAAGCATTTCAATATTCAGCATTCCGTAAAAGTTGTTTACATTCGATTAAACCGGCTGGTCATTTATTTATCATTAGCGTCCCCAAAAATGCTTTAACATCACTCATTCAATTATTATACAATATACTCAAATCATCCATGCAATGTGGTGCATCTATACATATTTTGAATATTCCCTAACAGCAACTGATTGTTTGCTTTCATCAACTACTTTTTAATTTTCGGACGTAATCACATAATTCAATCAATCACAAAAAGAGAAAGAAAACCACACGACTGAATCAGTCATAATAATTCATGACGGTAAAAAAAGTGTAAATATTTAAAACTCAACGTAGCAGTTTGTGGAAATGGAAAATATTAATAGGAAAAACGTTTAGTAAAGGGAGGATATAATTCCTGGTGCAATATTTAAAATTAAGGTCTATAGTGTCTAATAGTGTCTATATTCTGATGCTTAAATCTAAAAATTTACAATATCTAACCAATTCTATTCTATGATTATCTAATGTGACCACAACCAAAACTACAAGCACTCGCACCACAAAATTATTGTGAGAAGTTCAATAAACAACGGTTGCATAGAAGCGTTAATACAATTGTTAGGAGCAAAATAATAGTAGATTTTCCATCAAGTGCACAAAACGAATCATTTTTGTTCGAGACTTTTAGCAGCCCGAGCCGAAGGCGAGGGCTGATAGTAATGTCGAGGATAAAAATGGTTTTGTGGACGAGGTAGAAACTCTGCTTTTCACTTCGATTGCGAGGAAATAAAACAATAATTTATCTTAACATTCAAACTAAAAGTATTACAATTTTTAATACTAAAGGAAATTGTTTTTCCCATTAATATTAGGCTTGGGCTGCAGACCTAAACAGCCAAGTATTAAATTAATTTTGAAATAATAATTTTCTTAAATTAATTTAATACTTACCGTACCTACTTGAATTAAAATTTTAATATCTTTTATGTCTTAAAATACACATTAGGCAAATAAATTTAAGTAAATATTAAAAAATTACAAATTCTGTCTGAATTTCTTATTGAGTTTGGCTGCATAGCTCATTTTCTTTGCCTTAATATAGATACTTTTATGATTAGATACGTTAATGCTCTAGAGCACAAAATTCGATTTTGTGCAGCCTATATCCTGCACAAACAAGCACTTTCAGAGCATGAGAAGTGAAAAATATATAAACAAATGACACATTATAAACCTTTAACATATAGGAATCTTCTTTACTTCGTACTAACATTAGCAGATATTCCTACTGTAAGTACGAAATAGTAATGTGTATATCATAACTAAACGTTAAAAGGATTACAAAGAAAAATAAGTCAGAAATCAATCCAAATTTTTTTTGTACTGATGCGGCGTCGTCTGCAACTATGGGCAGATGCCTAAGTCTATACCACTTTATTCTAGTAGGTCTGAGAATAAGATGGGAGGCTATTTTTTATACCCTAACCCCTGTATAAGGGCAAACCAAGTGTTCAAATAAATACCAAATCACAATGTTAAAAGGATCTAACCAACATGATACAACCTAAACAATTTACAAACAAAAGGCCGCACTCAAAGACGTCAATTAACTTCAATAAGAACTTAACACAAAAAAATGTCAATTCAAAACTAGTCGCTATTCTTGCCGGGTCTATGGTCTAGTTTTGATTGATACTTTTTTTGAATTGAGTACCCATAAAAGTTAATAAAACTGACGTCTCTAGAGTGCGGCAGTAAATGAATAAAAAACCAAGCACTTACTCGATGGGTGCGTGAGCTCATGCGTTCAACACGTTCAGTACTCACGGCTTCCTCCAAAAACTCCTTGATCCGCGACAACTCTGTCTCATCCAGTTCCTCGTCGTCGCACTTGGTGCTGAAGTCCATCTCCGCGTCGTGGAACAAAGGCTCTTCCAGGGGTACAGTTTTCTCTGCTTGATTGTCGTTGGTCTCTGTGCCGGTGGTTGCACTGTCCGGTTTCTTATCTGCAATTTTCGGCTGAATCAAGTTTAACTGTTTATCGGACTCTTTGAGGAGCTCGCTATAGTCCGACAACTTCGTGCGCGACCTTCCTGCGGGGTGAGAAACGGGGGGCTGAGATATTTTATGCTGTATTGCAGGAGTTTTCTCTCCTTCCCGCATCACCCGCCCCCGCTAACATCTAGAGTCTCTCACCCCGCAAGGTCGCGCACGAACTTGTCTGACTATAGCGCAGTGGCATAACGCGCTTGGCCTGCGATTGTATAAACTAAGCAATGGTCGCTAAGGCCGGTCATTGGATGGGTGACCAAAAAATTATTAACTCGACTTCTTCCGTGCTTCGGAAGGCACGTTAAGCCGTTGGTCCCTGCTGCATCTGCAGTCGTTAACGCCCACCAACCCGCACTGGGAAAGCGTGGTGAGTTATGGCCCAATCACCCTATATTCTTCCATCCATAGGGAAACCCCGTGCCCCAGAAGGGGGGACGTCAAAGAGCAGATGATGGTGATGGCTTATCAGACAAAACCTATGGTGTATTTCTTCAAGCGCCCTAGCAGTCATATTCTTTAGCTATTCTCTAAACTAGGTACCTACATTGGACCGATTCTACAGACATTGGTGTGCAGTTAGCAGGCTGAACAAAATAGCTGTAGTATATCAGAGTAAATAGATTATATTGTGCTGGTGCCAAAATATCTAACAATAGTATTGTATGCTAGAATAATAAAAAAATCATGATAAAGAGTGGAGGTTGTAACCATGCACAGTATTCGATCTGTTGCACTAAGTAATTATAAAATTAATCTATAAAATTCAGACAAACACAGACAAAGACAGAGTACCTTTTGCTACTCCCAATTCGAAAAGCTCAAAAATGTTGAAACTATACAGCAAGAAATAATTTCTTGAAATATGTGATAAAACTTAGAGCAGCAAATGATAGTGAATATGTTATCATGTGTGTATTACAATTAGGTATACTGAAACAATTCAAAGTTTAAAAAATACCACACATTTTGGAATTGATGTTTAATAGTTCAGTAGCAGTGAATTACTTAAAAACATAGAATTTTAGAAACGACGTGCCATTATCGTGATCTAATGACCGCTCTATGTATTCTATGGGAGGGCAACATATTATTCTTTGTTTGTTATTTTAATTAACTTGAGTGTTAGAAAAATTATAACAAAAAAAATTGAAATACAGAAAAAATTCGAAAGATCTGGACTTAATTATTCGTTATTTATTTAATCATCGTTTAAAAATTTCCTTGTAATTGAGTAATGATTGTGTTCTACTCAATCAGTCAGTCCCATCATCACTCAGTAAAAGGCTCTTCCAGGTTCCAAATTCACTCTATTATTTCAGGGAACACAAAAGGGGCGTGCCACAAGGTAACATTATCTGTCCGTCTCACTGTAAGCTTACATTACGTGGAACTAAATAAGTGTAGTAAGTGAGCTTCAAACATACAAACCTCTATGCATTTTTCTAACAAGCCTGTGCCGAAGCCCTTCTTTACCTGTTTCTCCGTCAGAGTGGGATATGCTGCAAAAGGAATTCACTGTGTTAATTAAAAACAACTTTTTAAGGGACCAACCAATCATCATTACTCAGAATACATACATTCATACATAAATTACGCCTATATCCTCGGAGAGGAAGGCAGAGGTGAATTAACACCCACTTTTCGCCAATCAAGCCAGGTCCCATGGGTGGCGAGCCTATTACAGTTTATTAGCCAATTCCGATAGCGGTACGACAAAATTCATTTTGCACTGACCCCAATAATTTGGGAGGAAGAACAATAAAAAGACTGGCAATTAGTTTAAGTGCCTGTTCCACAATCGACAAGTAAGTTCGAAGTAGCTTAGTTTGCAGTTCAATTGACATTTATTTCATATTACAACTGTCAAATGATCTGCGAAGTAATCTACTTAGAACTTACTTGTCGATTGTGAAACAGGCCCTAAGAATATTGAATACCAAGTTAACGTTAGTAACTTATAGGTTAACTACAAAAGAGATACAACCCAATATTTAATTCCTGCAACAGTAAGTTTATTGGCATAGCTACATTTAGAACACACAATGTTTTTAAGTATTATTTGTGGACCTGTCAATCATAATCTTCAATTTGACAATGCTCTCTCTTTTCATCGATTGTTAATGTACTACGAATTATATATCGATTCTGTCGATCGATCAATGAGATTTGCTATTGTATTAACTGTCAATGAGCATTGACAAAGTGACTCGAAAGCGACGTACAATGGAGTCGCCATTTAATAAATAATGGAACTGTTGTCGCGTGCGTTGTATGTATGTATGTGATTTATGTATGTATGTATGTTGTCGCGTGCGTTATAATTTATGGCCTCTAACTAAACCAACCACTCAGTCATTGACCTTATTAACCTCGTAAAGTTCGAACCACGCAATATTTCGTCCTGTAATTAGCAATTGGCCCACCGGAAGGTATGTAGACGAATATAATCATCATGATTCTTTACATACATAACCCTACAGTGCATAATGTGACACATATGGGTCATACAGAAATATTGCACTTATTTTCGTACAATACGCAGTTAAATGCCGTGTAAAGGGAAGGGTGTGTAGGGATAAATTACGCCTATATCCCCGAAGGGGTAGGCAGAGGTGAGTTAACACCCACGTTTCGCCTATTAGGTTAGGTACCATGTAATATGTGGCGAGCCTATTTCCATTTATCGGGCACATAAATCGCAGTATATTTCCAGGTGTTATAAGAGGAACGCTGCTGCCCATTACTCATCGCTGTCTTTACCCTTAGTCGCCTTGTACGACACCCGCGGGAGAAACGGGGGTAGTGACAATTGTATTCTGCTCTGCCGTCACCACACGGCTTGAATCTTGAACTTTGCTATACTTAATAGAGTTCCATAAGAATGTAGAGATCGTGTAAAGCCACTTTACTGGAGAGAGGACACACAGACTAACCCGAAAGAAAACTAACTAAGAAACGCGACTCAATGTTTGAATCCTGCTTAACATTTGTGTACATATTGTCAAAATTTACGTTTTCCCATACAAATTCTGACAAGTATTGTCCACTTAATTTATAAGCAGGGCTCAAAATTTGAGTAGCGTTTCTGTATTCGGGGGTAAGAGATAAAGAAACATCTTTCGTTTACTTACCTTTTCTCCCTTCTTCTCCACACAAACTTCCTTTTCTTCTCCGGGCTGGTGTTAGTCTCCGTGTTCTCCACGTCAGGCTCTTTCCCCTTCTTGCCGGCCGCCTCTGGCTGCTTCTTTTCTGCTTCTGTGTTCTCTTTTTCTAACACTTGGATTCTTTCTTTCTCGCTCAGTATGATACATATGGGGTATTTCTTGCTCCATTGTCTGTGTAGGCATATTAAATAATATATTAAATTAAAAAATAAACCATAAACTGTAAAACGTTGAAAAATTTAATAAAATAGTGAAGCAGTTAAGTTTTGTATAGGCTAATGTGTTATTGGTTGTACATGAAGTATTGCGAAAATAGAGTTCGAATGTAACGAGTTTATCCAAGGAAAGGTGGTGAAATTATTTAATAGTTCTGATTCGTTGTGGAGTCTCTACTAGGTTATAAATGTTGTAATGCATCTTCAAATTCAAACAAACCATGTCATTGATAATTTTAAATTGAAGCAACAGACCAATTAGCTTCTTAAGCATAATGTCAATAGGTAAAATAGCCTGCTAACCTTATAAATAATAAAGATTGTTATGTTCGGAAGTGTATACCGCCTTCATGTGCATACCTATATCAACTATATGAATAAGTTTATAAACTGGAATTACAAACATATGGCTATAAATATTTTTACACAAAATATTTTTACCTTTATATATATTTATACCCAAAACATATCAGATTGATTGACTACTCCTATGCCTTTTTACACAACAGTCGTACATACATACATACATACCTTCGGGGATATAGGCGTGATTTGAACTAGCACCAGGTGAACTAGCAGAGGTGAACTAGCACCCACATTTCGCCAATTATGTGAGGTCCCATGTAATAGGTGGCGAGCCTATTGCCATTTATCGGGCACAAAAGTCGCAGTACTATTTCTAGGTGATATAAGAGGAACGCTGCTGCCCATTCCTCATCGCTGATTTATCCTTAGTCGCCTTGTACGACACCCACGGGAGACTTGAGTGGAGAGACTTGGGTGACAATTGTATTCTACTCTGCCGTCACCACACGGCTTGACTAATTTTAGTCGTTTTAGTCTTTTCCAAACTAATTACAGGTAGATGTTTCATATTGTTCGAAACACGGAAGCCGGGAACATCCATTAAAGGTCACCCATACAATAATCAGCTAAACATTGCATTAATCCAATACTATGCTATGCCGTTTAGTTTCTCCCTATATTCTTCCATCCATAGGGAAGGCCCGTGTCCCAGCAGCGGGGACATTAAAAGGGCTGGTGATGATGATGAGGCTTTGCCATGTGGTGACGACAGAACAGAATACAATTATCACCACCCCAAATCTCTCCTCCGAGTGCCGAATATAGGATAAGACAAGAATCAGTAATGAGCAGCAGTGTTACTCTTATACCACCGAGTAATACGACGATTGACGACCCCAATAGATGGTAAAACGCGCGCCACACGGGACCTAACTTAATTGGCGAAACGTTGGTGTTAGTCTATTCACCTCTACATACCCCTTCGGGGACAAATAGGCGTGGTTTATGTATGTATGATATGCCGATTTGACATAACAAAATATTTTTTTAGAATTGGTTCCTACAAAGGAGACCGCCTCCGATTTGGGTCAACCGCCATGAAATCAACACGCGCGCTTACATAACCCAAATCAATAAAGTAGTCTGGGCTCAGCTATATTTTATTAGTTTGCACCTGGAACGATAGCACACTACAATATGTGCGGTATCTGCAATATTTGCAGGGTTCCTTTTCCAAAATGAACAAAAAAAAATCAATTTCGATGTAGCTAATTAGATTGTAGACACATTGATTTTTTAATTGAACATTATAATATGTTACAAAATGATCACAAACAAAAAGAAGACACAACATTTTCAGAATATTATTGTCAGGACATAATATTTTTCGGGTAATAATCCGACCCATGCTTTTAAATGCGGTTACCATAGATGTAATGTAGTAACGGATACTTCCTCTTGTAACGATAAGTATTTAATAAAATACTTTGCCAAACGCGATAAGGGATTGATAAGATAATCCCTGTTAGTATATTTTAAATCTTATTATTGACACTCGCCTGCTACAGGACTAGGCTTATGCTAGCATAACACATACAAAAAATAACATTGAACTTGCCAGCCCCGACTCACCAACGGAGTTTTGTTAACATCAACAGTAACATGCCATACCAATAATCAATCACCTTTGAGCAACAGAACGGTAAACGTAAAGAGAGTTCGTGTCAGGCAGGGAGGCTGTAAAACCTAAGGACCATGAGCAGTATGGACTGGAATGTTATCTTCCCATATTGACTGCCCTTAAATAAATAAATAAATCACTCTCGCGGTCATCGGCCTCTCGACATGGTCCGTTCCGTCTCTTTTCTATACATTCATTCATCTAGCAACTTTATTCATCAACAACACCTCAACGGTGTGGTGAATTATATGAATCGAAAGTGAGTGGACGAGTCGATGACGTCTGACCGATGTGTATGAAAGAGGAATATATATTTACATATATTAAGCCGACCTCAGGGAACAGCGGGGTTATTATCAAGCCGACAGCAATTGCTTTCATCTACCTGCCACTTTCACACTTCGGTATTATTCTCAATGAGTGAGAGTGACGGGTAGACGAAAGCAATGGCAATTACATACATACATACATAAATCACGCCTATATCCCCGAAGGGGCAAGCAGAGGTGAACTAGCACCCACGTTTCGCCAATAATGTTAGGTCCCATGTAATACGTGGCGAGCCTATTGCCATTGATTACATAATTAACCCCGTCGGACGTCAAAACTCGCGTCGCCTCGGGGACAGCGTTTCGTTGCGGATGGGGGCGTGAGTGTGTTGTGGGCACCTATCGTTATAGACTGAGGCATGCTGCGGACTCCCCTATCTTCCTTTGGACACGCGGGTTTTCGATATCTAGCGTCTTTAAGATTCATAAGTGTAAACATATCGTTGTAATCATACCAGATGTGAATAAATGAATTTTGACTTTGACTCGAAGCAGTAATTAAGCAAACTGCACAAGGAAGTAAGAACAAAATGATTTTGTTGGTACAACAAAGCGGTCATTGGCCTACTTTTGCACGGCTGAGCGATTTTCGTGCGCTCGGTCTAGACAAGAACTGGTGGACCTTGCCTATCCCTTTGTGAATGACCTCAATGCGAGAGAACGTTTGAACGCAAATATACCGTACATAAAAACATACATTAATCACGCCTATATCCCCGAAGGGGTAGGCAGAGGTGAACTAGCATCCACGTTTCGCCAATTATGTTGGGTCCCATGTAATAGGTGGTGAGCCTATTGCCATTTAATGGGCACAAAAGTCGCATTACCTTGCAAGGTGGTATAAGAGGAACGCTGCTGCCCATTTCTCATCACTGATTTATCCTTAGTCACCTTGTACGACACCCACGGGAGAGATTTGGGGTGGTGACAATTGTATTCTACTCTGCCGTCACCACACGGCAAAAATATATCGTAGTGGGTGTTATAATATAAGTAAGATAGATTATCACATAGTTCAAATTCACGACAAGACTGCAGTGACTTAGCACGCTCGGCCTGCGGTTGCGTAAACTAAGCAATGTTCGCTAAGGCTGGTCATTTGATGGGTGACCAAAAATTTATTATATCGAGTTTCTCCGTGCTTCATTAACACCCATGCTTCGCCGAATATTATAGGTCCCACACACACCAGAAAGGTGTTAGTGATGGATGAATCTATAGGAAAGAGTACAAGTATTGAAAACCAGAGTGACAAATGGGAAGAAAATCCTTAATGCAAATGTTGAATATTCGCAAGGTGGCATCTTAAAGACAGACATGGCCAAAAAATGTATAAGACGACATGAAGTCCTCGATCGACTAGAATATAATCAATAAATAACAGTAGTAGCACCTACATTACTTTTAATAATCATCGGTATTCAACAAATCGCCTTATCACTACGCCCTACCCTGTATTGACAGGGGTGACTCAATCAAAGCAGGCACGTTAAGTTAGGTAATTTTTTTATGTGGTCTGTATTTGCGGTATTTATTGAAAATTATTATTAACAGAAAAACTTACTACGATCTGTTATCAAAAGCTATTTATGACATATTGAATGGGCATTGTAGTGCGTCAGAAATAGTCATTGTACCTAACAGTTTGTGATAATTTATTGCAACAATAATTGTCTGTGGAAATTATATGGGTCAAATTGTTTTATTATTATGTAGGTATAGACAACAGCACGTCAAGCTACCACAAAATGTTAAATTTTCTCAATCTACTTTGTGCATTACTACCAACAAGTTATGGTTGATAATTAATTGAATAAATTTGACAGTTTTGTGTACTTCAATACTGTCAAATTTATGAACGATTCAGTTGATCGTACATTTAGGGCCGGCTCAGATTGGCGGCACGGCGCATGGCATGGTCATTTTAAGCGAATAATAAAAATATAACTAAAGATAATGAAAATAAAGTTGAAAGTTCAATGTTGAAAGTCGTAGATACAAAAACAATGCCGTGGGTTGCTTAGGCATGCCGTGTCGGTAGCCTTAGGAACGGCTCGGCACCCCTCGGTATGCTTTGGTCACTTTGGCAGTCTTAGGGATACCGAGAGACCACGACAAGACAAGACCTAAGAACGCCTCGGCATGCCTAAGGACGCCTCGGCAGCCTTAAGAATGCCGAAGGATCCCTTGCCGTGTCGTGCGGCCAATGTGCGCCGAGCCTTAGTGTAAATTATTTACAACAGAACAAGCAATGTATTTGTTTGCTTTCAAAATTAATATAAATAAATCAACAAGCCCTATTGTTACAATGGCATACAGTGCATATTTAACTTACCTTCTCTTCACAAGTCCTTTAGGCAGTAGTAAGACTCGTGCCCCAGACAAATTGTAAAGTCTGTGTTGGTAAAACACTATGTTTTCTATCTTCTCATCCCAAAGTGCTCTTTTGGCTATTTTTGTTCTAGTGTATGATATTCTTAAATTACAACCTGTATCAATATTATAATTAATTATAATTCAAATTACTTTACAACAACATTTAAAGTATTGTCACCTATTATGAATAGAGGTTAATGAATAATTATGACATTGATTCAATGTTTATGAAAATATTTGTCTAGATTGTGACGGTCAATGTATTATACTTACTTTAAAGGTCTTACTTAAAGTTGGTATCTTACATTGCTGTTGACTGTTACATAATATATTTTGTACTATGAACATTTATCATGTAGGTATAATCTATGACGCTAATTAATAACGTCTAAAATTACAAAATATAAATAATTTTACCTTCGAGTTTAATGAAGGCTGTTGTAGTTTGATTAATATGGTAGGTATAAGGATCATAGTCTGGATATCGATAATGGTTTATCCAGCCCTGAAATAAATTAATATCACATAATACTAACTGCATTTTTCCCAGTACAGTGATATGCAATTCTCAAGAAAGAAAAGAATAAGGTTGCAATTGCTTCACATACCTCATATTTTTTCATAGGGGTGTGTTCCTTCACTGAAGGTATTGTGTACATAGCGGGCAGTGCACTGCTTCGTTTTAACTGAAGAAAGGGCACTTTTGTAGGCTCATTTTCACTAAAATAGTTATCCAGGAACCATCTCTTACACTCACTTGCAAGACAAAAAAACCATATGCCCAACAGAAATCCATTCCAGACACTTGAATTTGGAAATAGTATATAATTTAGTAGCAAAAGAAACGTTAGCAAATATATGGTGAAATTAAAAAAATGAGTCTTTGCTTTTTCTGATTTCTGAGTCTTGTGAAGGTTGTTTTTGCTGGGAGGCTTTCCTAAGTTGTTTGTTAGAATGGGCTGGGGTGCGAGTGGCGGATCCACATTTTTATCTTTGTGATGAAATTCGTTACTGTCTTCATTTGTCGCAGCTCCAAAACCATCCAAGGTATCTTCTAGGGCTTCTACCCCTGATTCTACATCCATTATATTACTATCATTGAGATAATCTTTAGACAACTCAGCTGAATCACTGTGAACTGAATTAATAATATTATGTATTGATAACTGTGATAAAATTGAAAAAAAAATCACTTGCTTTGCCAAATTTACCTATGTTTTTGTGAGTATCATCACTAGATTCTGAATTATTTCTGTTTTCACCAGGAGATACCAACTCCCTTTCGGTAACTTTGGCAGTCAGAGGCTGTGTCACCTCAGATAAGTTTTGAATACTGCTGTCTAGTGATGAAACCTGTTTTTAAACCAATAAACATATGTTACATGTAAGAGAATTGTACAGCAATCATCCTTTAATCTTGATGAACTCGTAAGTGATGTAAGAAAATAAAAAAATCTTATAATGTAATATATCAATTGAGAAATATAATTATTTTACTTGAATTTCAGAGATCTCTAGCACATCATTTACAATATTATAATGATACCAATTAATGTAACATTTTATACATTACCTGGTTATCTGTGTCTCCAACACTTTGCTGATCAGAATCCTTAACTGCAGAATTTTCTTCAGAATCAGATGTTGAATTGTCTCTTGGTACAGACTTTTCCCTAGTTTCTGTTTAGTTAGGAACTTTAATTATTTATCTTACAAAAACTTTTAAATATTTCTATTTAAAAGTTTGTTTTACATTATGTCAATTTTATTTTAGATAACTTAATATAAATACATAAACTATACAGTATAAAAAAAAGAAAAAAGGTACCTTCAAGAGATCTAGTTTTCATATCTTCGACTGCTTGTGCAATTTTGAATTTAAAATCATGGAATATTTTCCATGTTTCATTGCTTTCTTTCACTTCAGCTTCAGAAGTACTCCTTTTACCCAAACGGTTTAAATAATCTTTCATAGGGGATGATGACACCTCCTTTGGAGGGTTTGCACTTTTAGTGTCATCAAGTTTACCTTCAGACATTTTTGGGTCTTCGACTTTCTCAACAGGTTTATCTCTAATTGATTTAAAATATTTGTCTATGATAGATGTTTTATCAGTTCTTTTGGGACTTGCATTTTCATTCTGGGTGCTAACTGGCACATCACATTGGGGTGTGGGAGGGTCATCATCACACACATTAAATAATTCTTCTAATTCTTCATTGTTGGCATTGTAACGAAATGATAAGGAGGTATTTGGAGATTTGCCTGAAAATTTTACCAAAGATGAGACTAAAACTGTGATGGTGAGTTCACCGTGCGTGTGCAGAGTTCATAGTGTGATAGAGAGGGAATATCCCTAACAAGCACAACGAATTTATATGAAAAACTATTCTTACCCATGGTTTAATTCAATTATGCTGTGGTAATGATTTATTTAGTAACCCTATGTACTGACTTATTATTTTATAAGTATTCACACGGATATAACGTGCACGCTACCAGCGCAGTATCTATTTTGAAGTGTTTGCTACGACGGAATAAATCATGATTGTTTATGTTATCATATCGTTCTTTGTTGTCAATATAACGATTATTTTGACTGTAGATTTTATATTAAATAATTAAATACAACAGTCTACGAGCCACAAAACTATACGACGAAGTTAAACAAAAGTTGCACGAAACGTTGTCTTCTTTATTTTAAACCGTATGTTAGCAGAATTAACTTAAGAAATACATAAAGTCGTGTCAACTTACCAGCGCCGGAGACCTCCATGTTAGATTAATGTAATAAATATTCAAAACAGCACTTACAACATCCTGCACTATTTAAATATTTCACATGGTGGGCTAAAGAACCCAAAGCAAATAAATCTAATACTTTTCGGGGAATCACACACGGCAAGTCAACAACAATTCGCTCAAGTCAAAAGTCAAAATTCAATTACCTACTGTCTTGTCTATTTAATCTATAGTTGGATATACTCTTTTGTATTTCTTTGGCCAAGGAGCACATACTTTTGGCTTGTGCTATTTGTTATTTTTATAATTTATAACTTTTTGATCTTTTTGTTTGCTATCTGAGATAAAAACAAGAAAGACGAGGACAAAAAATTATATTGCAATAGCAATCAATACTCTTAAATTGTTAAAACAATGACGAGCAATATCCCTATCCTAAGAAAATTAAAAAGAGAAATTAAATAAAAAATAATATTAAGGTGTGGGCTCGGAGTAAATTTACTCTGAGGGTGTGGGAAAGGAAAGATAAGAAAAGCTGGGGTATTCTATAAAATCCAGCGGGCTTAGCACGGGGACGTGGACAAGTCTCTCTCCACCACTTGACAGTGTTTTGTCTCGGAATTTAGTGGGAGTTAGAGCGAGAGGAAAAGATTTTCTTTCCCCCGAAAGAGATGTGTCCACGTACCGTGCTACGGGGGCAGGAAGAATTATCAAATACAGACTGCTAATATTTTATAATTAATGACAAAATATAAATCTTTAACACTGAAGACCTGGTTCTCTGGCTCAGATTCTGTTACTTTTCCAAATGGGAGAAGAAATAAAAAAACAACAAAGAAAGTATTAAAAATGTTATTTGTCAAAACTGTCACCGTGACAATTAACTTGCAGAACTGTCATAATTAAAAATTGCGTTTTCTCAGTCACCTTTGTGTATGTACAGGATTTCCTAATGTTTTTATGTTGTTAAAATAATGGAACTAATATTAATTATATACAAAAAAGAAGACTGTTAGAAAAAATGTTGAATAACCTAAAGCGGCTATGTATTTTTTTTCTTCTGTCTGGAGGTTGTGGTTACGTATCTCCTCAGACATCGGATGAAAAGGTAAAAAAGCGCCGTGAGAAACATGCCGAATGCCCGACCTTGGTGTAAAGTTGTTTCAGTGAAATGTATCAATTATTGTTTGTTGTAGGAGAGCACTGAGTTATCCAGGGCTCTAGATGACCGACCACTGTTGTTTGCCACGTTAGGGGGCGGCATGGTAGCCGTAGAATCTCTGACGGGAAATATTATATGGAAATTAAAAGATGGTATATGTTATCACTTAATTTCATAACATTAAGACTTCTTAAATCACATTGCAAACCATTTTCGATACATAAATTTTAATCTTTATAAAGATATTTACATTAGGTACACAAAGTTTGAATCATATTCCATCATTTCCTCTATAATACTACTTCTAACAAAATTTATTATATTATTTTTATTGCAATAGTATTTTGCTTGCAATAGGCTCTTTACTGAAACCATCTGTTTATATTTTGTATTAATATTTCGAAGAAACAATAACAATCAATGAAGCAATCATATTAAAATCGTTGTATTAAATTTATATTTTTGTATATTCTTACTGAAATTATAAAATAATACAATTTATCTGTATCAAATTAGGATTACCGTTACATTGTTATATTTTGATAGTTACTTTATTAAGTTTCATAATTTATTAGTTGATAATGTTACTGTTATCATGTGTGTTGTGCAATAGGGTTTCACCTGGTAAATGTCACCATTATCTGTTAGAATATTCAGGAATATCTATATAAAAGCGATGAGTTTTGTTTTTTATTTTATGAATTGGTTGAAATTATAAATTTTTCAATACAAAAGAGATACAACTTAAAAATTGCACTCCTGCAACAGTAACCTCTGCACTGAGAGACATCAATTAATTGGTACCTACTTAATGTCAAGAAATTAAAATTCAAAACTAGTTGCTATTCTTGGCTTGAATTTTTTTGACATCAAGTACTCATTAAAGTTAATTGACGTCTATGAGTGCGGCATTTAGTGTTACTGTAGTAAATTTTGGACATACAATGTCTCTTAAGATTTTACGGGTTTCGTCTTTTTGTATTCAATGAGCATTTTCTTTTGTTGAGAAGTATTATTGGCAGACTGCCACTTATACACACCAGGTACTGATTTATAAATAATTTCCAACCACAACACTGAAAGTATGGTCAAAAATAAGTGGCTGACTTTGTTTCAATACCCAAATAATTTATAAAACCATTTGTGTACATTCTAAAATTGTAAAACAAGGGCTTTAAAAAACTATATAGTTTCATCATCATCATCATCCGGGTCAGCAGTCTGGTGGCGGGCTGCCGGTATCGAGCGGTGGCTCATGGCCTGGGCATGAACTCAGGGGACATTAGTCAGTACCAAGAGACAAACGGCCGGGCTCTCGGCGCGGTTTAACCATGTGCCGGGTGATTGGGCAAGGCCCGGCTAGGAGCCTGCGAGTGGGCCTCGGCTTATGCCATGTACCCGAGGGAGCGGAAGTAGGGGGGAGGGAACCTAATGTTTGTGGGGATGACGATGATGAAGATGAAGTCACGGCAATCAGGCGCGGAGATAGTCTCTCGCGATCAGCCGTGACTTGGTTGTCGTGGTCTGTGGGTGTGCCCGCCCAGCAGGCCGCGTGGACGGGGGCAATGTCCTATATAGATTGTCTCATACTAAAATGCTTGGCATTGTAAAGCATGCATTTGCATATAAAAATAATTTTATGTTAATTTTTTATAAACAATAATTATATTTTATTTTTGGAGAATAAATCCAGTTTGTTATTTTTAGAGCCAGTTGTCAAAGTACCGAGTCAGCATGAAAATGTAATGCTTCAGTTTCTGCCAGACCCTCGCCATGGGTTTCTTTACATGTACGGTCCACGGGGCGACCAACAGATGCTTAAGAAGTTGCCTTTCACTATACCAGAGCTGGTAGCGAATGCACCATGTCGTTCCACTGAAGGCATTTTGTATACAGGCAAAAAAAGTGATACATGGTTTATGCTAGATCCCTTGACCGGTGCTAGGGAGCACGTCTCAGGTATGCAACAATTATGTCAATTTTTTTGTTTAGCTGTTTCTGTTCGATGTGGAATTTACATAAATAAAATAAAATAACGTTTATTTCTCGGACTACTAAAAAGGTCCATGGTGTTAGTTACAAAGAAAACTTATTACCTATGTTAGTACTGAATTAAACTAATAAATAATTTTTAAAATAAATCGCGTAATTTGGCACATGTGCTCTAGTAGTGGACAGTCCCCACTATCGGCTATGGCCTTCAGGACGTTGTTATTGCTGCTGCGAACTCGCCTTAAAAGTGAGCCTGTTTTTTTGCGTACTATGGTTGGGAAACTGTCAACCCCTGTGTACGTAAACATGCTGGAAGCGCTGCAAAATCGCGGCAGCCCTCACAACGCCCTGAAGGCGGAGGTGCAATACAAAACGCCCTGAACGCGTTGTTGTATTGCACACGCAGGGCGTTGTACGATTTTTGGGTATAGTTGACCCACATATAACATAGAATAGTTATATTGCAAATACAAAATACCAATTTAGTCAAACAGTCAATTTGTTGGTTTCCAACTAATAGATCCCGGTTATGTCACTGGCCATCATGGGTTATTAATTCAGGGAAGGCTTGTACCCCAGTAATATTAAAGGGCTGATGGTGATGATGATAAGACCTAATGTTGTGAGTATAACAAAGAGAAATAAAAAAAAACATGGTATTTTTGATACTGATATTGCTTCCAGGTTTTGATAAATCAAAAATTTTTCAAGCAAATGATGAAAATGAACACACTTGCATTACAGACAAAAAAAATGGTGTGTATGTGGCAAGAACAGAGTATAACATACTTATGCATGACTCGAAGAATAGTAATCATAAGTGGAATGTGACATTCTTCGATTATACTTCGCTTGCTATGGCAAAAGAGATGCTGAATGATTATGGTTGGTAAATATTTAAACAAGTATTGGATAGTTTAATTATTTAACGATTCATTGACAATGGGCTAAAGAAAATCCACTAAAATTATTGCAAATTTCAATTCACAGAGTCTCACATGGTATTGACCGACAATCTGTGTTGAGCATCAAATCTGCTTAACCCTTTTATCAACAAATATCATGAGTATATAATTATGTTTGATATTTTAAATTAGTAGTTTTAATTAGTATGTTTGATATTTTTTATTGTTTGTTTGCTGTCTCAATAAACGTTTCTTTCTTTATTTCTGTAATAATATTTCCATTTTTAGGAATCATCCATTTCGCGTCGACTTCGAGCGGTCGACTTATGTCGTTCGATCGTAAGACTGGCGATCTAGTATGGTCTCACAACTTCGAGACTCCTGTGGTGGCAGCCTATTTGCTCGACAGAGAAGGACTGCTCTCTGTCCCTTTCAATTCCATAGGCGATGACACCCTTGACCACATCATGGAAGATGCAACGACATTGCGCAATGGACAAGGCATTAAGAATTCAAATATCGAGTTATAGTGAGTATTTGAAAATGCGAACCCTTATTTTGCCTTAACTTCTTTGAGAATCATCTTCCTGTTCTGTTCCCAGTTTATCTGGGGTCGTGGCAGTGTGTTTTCTTTTCCATCAGGCATCATCAAGCTATCCACTTCCTTTTGATTTTTTAGCTAATGATGAATATGAATGTATATAGGTAGGTACGTGTGGTGACGCCAGAGTAGAATACATTTGTCACCCAAATCTCTCCCGTGGGTGTCGTACAAAGCGACTAAGGATAAATCAGTGATAAGGAATGGGCAGCAGTGTTCCTCTTATACCACCTAGCAATGTACCTACTGCGACTTTTGTGCCCGATAAATGGCAATAGGCTCGCCACCTATTACATGGGACCTAACATAATTGGCGAAACGCGGGTGCTAGTTCACCTCTGCCTACCCCTTCGGGGATATAGGCGTGATTTATGTATGTATGTAGGTATAGAAAAGTGATGAAAAGAACCATCTCGAAAGACGAATAAACAGAGAGACTTGATGGAGATTTGGATGACAGCATACATTGGTATGTTTTCATCTCAATCACTCTCCCATGTAGCATGTATTGACATGCTTCTCAAGGTTTGGACATAGATTTTACAGCTGACCATCTGCCAGGCACTAACTCTGTTTACCTTAACTTCTCTCAACATAGAAGAGATTGCTGCTTAGCAACAAGGCCGCGTACTTTACTGTGCTATGTGTAAATATGTTATGTAATTTGTATGTTTAAGTGTGCAATAACGAATAGTATTTGCATTGTATTTCAAGCTTCGATTCGTAGCGCCCTGCGAGGCTTTCCGCGGCAGTGAAGAAATGAAATGCCGTGGAGAAATCTTGAGGGATTGCTAATTGCAAGGCTTACGAACAAGGTTCGCCTTCACAAAAAAGTAGATTCTGTAAAGACCTATCGCCAAACAGCTTAGGTCCTTAAAAAATGTTTTGTAAGGAAATTAAATCACGCCTTTATCTCCGAATGGGTAGGCAGAGGTGAATTAACACCCACTTTTGGCCAATCAAACGAGGTCCCATGTAACAAATGGTGAACCTATTGCCATCTATCGGTCACATAATATTATACCGCAATATATTGCTAGGTACTACAAGAGAAATGCAGAGAGAGAATAGAAGAGAATGATACAAGAGGATTACACTTAGTTGCCTTGTACGATATCCACGAGAGATAGGAACCCCATCTATCTCGTGGTGACATTTGTATTCTGCTCTGCCGTCACCACACGGCTAACTTCTTTTGGAACAACCCTGGAATTATATATGTTTGTTTCAGCCCTACGTTATACGTCGGCGAGCACAACCACGGCCTCTACGCGTTGTCTTCGTTGGTGGACAAAAATACAATAACAATATCGACGGGCCACACGCAACCGTTGCTTCTCGAAGGACCATCGAAGGCGGCAGCGTCGTCTGACAAAGACAAAAAGCTGCCAACCAAAGAATACTTCGAGGATTACGGACTGACATTGCATGTGTCCACGCCTTATCTGCTTCTGGGACATTACAAAGTTCCGGAACTGCTCGCGACATGGTCACCCAAGCTGCCGAACCTGAAACTGATGATCGATAGAGATACACACAGCGCGATCAAACTGATCAACGGTCAAGTCCGCTCAGATGCCCAGAAAGATGTGGAGAATGAGACCAATTTGAAAACTAGCTCGATTTCAGTGTCGGTTCAGACCGAGGAGTTGTTGGGGAGCTTGTATTTTTTATCGGACCAGTGGTACAACAGGTTGAACATGTGGTTGCACCAGCAAGAGAACACCGCCTTGAAAGTGGCTCTGATCGTCCTCGTCGGGTTGGTTATCACCATGTTCTGGTATCTGCGGTATCAGGTAATTGATCCGATAATACATAGTTTAGTAAGTACAACGTTTTGAGTCTACAAGTGGGTCATCGGATACGGATGTAGACAAGTGTTTAAATTTTATTTAATCATTTGTTGATCACCAACAAATTAAGCATTAACAAACGCGAAAAACGATTACAGATAGGGCTACTTAAACTTATTAATGTTATTACAATTATAGGCGAACACCACAATCGATACAAATAAACATCATCTCTTCTAACAGTACAAAAACGTATTACGATAATTGACATTATCATCTGTCCTCAGCTATTCCTTTCTTCGGATTTTAAGCCATTGGTTTAGCTGTGTTTGCAGTAGTTAGCGCTCACTAACCTACACTAAGTGTACATAATATCATGTTAGGTCCCGTGTAATAGGGGACGAGCCTATTGCCATCTATCAAGCACGGTAGGCACATCTCAGCAAATATTGTTAGTTGGTATAACATGAACGCTGCTGCCCTTTCCTTATTACTATTTTAATGCTTAGTCGCCTTGTACGACCCGCGGGAGAGATGGGGGTGGTGACTACTGTATTCTATTCTGCTGATGCCGTCACCACACGGCGTCAAAACATATTTATCTTACCAAGAATTGGGTGTTTAGCAGTCATATATAACAACAAGCGACTCCTGTAATCTTATAATCATGCGCTTAATCCTAATGGGCACACTGATAATTTAATGTAGTTATATCAAGTTAAAAAGTACGATAAAGATGGCCTCTTATAAGCCAATTCCAAACACCCATTACTTTTTCAAGCCCGTCTTAAAACAGCTTGCATTGTTTCCTCATCTTCTTATTTGTACAGTTGGCGTTGAAATTGAAAGCAATACGTAAAAGGAGTTTGCATTTAATTTATGTCAGTGGCGTTAATCATATCAATTGTGTCCGGCTTTAATACATTGATAACTTTATTTACTTTCAATTTAAAATTTTTATTTTAAATTAAAACTAGGTGCCACTTGCCAAAGTTGTATTGGATATTAATTGGCAAGTCTTAATTCGTAGTTAATTTATATCTTATCTTTATCCATGTAAAAATCTATAGACTAGTAGAACAAGTTCTATGTGCTGCGTGTAGAACAGATTAATATTTCGAATGGTTCTCTTACTATACCCCAGTCACTTGGGCTTAAGTCAAAATGTAAACAATTTTGATCTGTCTCTTTATCTACGACTATATTGGTCATCCGCAGCTTCGTTTGCGTTAATTTCGGTTGTTATATATAGCCTTCCTCAATAAATGGACTAGACAGTAGTATTTAAACCAGTAGTTTCTGAGATTAGCGCGTTTAACCAACCAAACAAACAAACAAACTCCTCAGCTTTATACTATTAGTATAGAAGGCAAGATTGTTTACATTTTTGTCTCAAGCCCAAGTGAATGGGGTTAAGATAGATGGTATAACAACTACGCTGCTGCCCATTCCTCATCACTGCTTTAACCCTTAGTCGCCTTATACGACACCCGCGGCAGAGATTTACTGCTGCACTCAGAGACGTCAAATAACGCTAAGCAGTACGTATCGTCAAAAAATGACAATTCAAAACTAGTCGCTAGTTTTGCCGGGTCTGTATTTGAATGAAAATTTTTGACGTTAAATACTCTTTAAAGTTAATTGACGTCTCTGAGTGCGGCAGTTAAGTAACAAGTGTATTCTGATCTACCGTCACCACAATACACGGTATGCACCACATAAATATCGCTTTCGTATCCATTGACACAAGTAATAGTAGTTCAATGCTCGTATCACACTCAACCCAAATCTATCGTGCCCATTTCACGTTTTATCAATGCAGACGGCAATTATTATGTAATGTATTTTTGTTCACGTTGCGTGAGATTACAGGGTTTTATGTTTTGCTGTAAAACTTGTGGCCTTAGTTACAAACTGATAATAAGGGCGCAATGGATATTTAAAATCTAATTTTAGAAATTAATTATGATGCTTTGATTTTTAAAAAACATTTAAAAAAATTTAGAATAAATACATACATACATACATAAATCACGCCCATGTCCCCGAAGGGGTAGGCAGAGGTGAACTAGCACCCACGTTTCGCCAATTATGTTAGGTCCTATGTAATAGGGGGCGAGCTTATTGCCATTTATCGGGCACAAAAGTCGCAGTACATTGCTATTGCTAGGTGGTATAAGAGGAACGCTGCTGCCCATTCCTCATCGCTGATTTATCCTTAGTCGCCTTGTACGACACCCACGGGAGAGGTTTGGGGTGGTGACAATTGTATTCTACTCTGCCGTCACCACACGGCACTAGAATAAATATTACTAAGAAAATAAAAACAGAAACATTATGATTATTGTCCTGAAACGGGAATCGAACCCGCCCTCCGCAATCCGGGCAGTTGCCTATGCCACTCGGCCAACCATGATGATAGTTAACTCTGTGTTTTAAATTTTTCTGACTTATATCGGACTATTTTTAAAAAAAATATGATTTAGTTATCAGTATCGGTTCTATAGTTTTCTTGCTTCAAAACTATTTTAAAGTATTTTTTAAAAAGATGATTGTACATCATATCTATTTGAAAATAATAAGAATTCAATTGTGGCCACCGCTACAAGCTTAAAATAAGATTGTGAAACGTGGGTTCAAACGTAAAAAGGGGTTTTGGGTGAAATTAATTATACACTTCTGCCTGCCACTTGGGGGATAAATAAGCGTAATTTGTGTTATTGTTTTTATACATGTATGTTTGGTTGCGTATTTGATTAACAACTGAAAAAGAAATTAACACTGAAAGAATGTTTTAAAATCGGTTTAGTCAAAGCGTAAGCTACAAAGAAACTTACTTTCATTAATAATATTAAATTTGGATGTGTGATGTTTTATAGCTATGTAAAATATCACAAACTTTTATACTCCTTTCGGAAACATCTGGATATTGAGTCAATTAGCTAATATTGTTTACATTGCATGTTACATGTACCTATTATCGCCAGACAAACATGATATCACAGCTGTGTTCAGTATTTTTCACTCTTCTATTTGGTCATTCGTGTGTGTCATATCTCATTGCCATTGGGCCACATGTGGCTCGGTTTTTTATTGAGCGAATGAGATGTGTTTGATTGGTTCCTTATAAAAGTTCGTGTTGTTTCATTTTGACAGATTTAAGTTAAAAATCAACTAGGTACTAATGAAAACAGTATCGAAAAAGTAACAACAACAGATTTAAGAAAATATGTCCTGATTGGGAAACGTGAGAAAAATTATAATAAAACTCATTTAATATAAATGAGTTTCATATTTTCTAGTAGTAGACATATTTTCTAGTTTAAATAAATAATAAAAAAATAACATTCCTCATTTTTAATATTGTTGCCTTAAAAAACTATGTCCAAAATACTAGTTTTATCATAGTTTTTTAAATTGTGCCTGATGGATGGCACTACTCGCCACCTATTACATGGGACCTAGCATATTTGGCAGGACCCCGGGTGTTAGTTCACTTCTGCCCACCTCTTCGGTGATTTATTTATAATTTATGTATGTATGTTAAAAATATGCAAATTTTTGGCATAAAATAAAGAAGAGGAAACGGTTCATGGTTTTTACTAAATAACGAGTCCAAATCTTGCGACTTTAACCCTAAAGGCATAAATGCCCCGCGTTTTTGGGTAGCAGCGACCGATATCATATCTCTGCGCGTGAGTCATTATTAGCTACGTATCTATTGGATCTCACGTGGCATGACACGCGGTAGGTGCAAACCGGCATTAGGGAGAGTCGTTTAGTGTACCTAATTTTAGAAATACTACACCTTTTACTATGCAGTATTTCTGTTGGTTTTCCTAACCAATAAATATTTAATTATTAATATTATTAGAATAGTTAATATACCGTTATAAATAATCATAGCCGCATGGTGGCGGCAGAGTAGAATACAATTGTCACCACCCCATAGGTATCTCACCCGCGGATGTCGTATAAGGCTAAGGGTTAAAACAGTGGTGAGGAATAAGCAGCAGCGTTCCTCTTATAATGGTACCTATTGTATTTTTCGTGTCCGATAGATGTCAATAGACTCGCCAGCTGTTACATGGGACCTAACATAATTGACGAAACGTGAGTGTTAATTCATCTCTGTCTACCCCTTCGTGGATATAGGCGTGAAATGTATGTAATTATTGTATGCATGACGTCGGTTTAGAGAATGCAGATGAAAATCATGAGCCAATAATAATTTTTCCAGGCTCGCGAATTCCAACAACTGTCCCAGGGTGGTTCTCGCACCTCGAACGCGTCTTCGTCCTCCAGTGGTGAGGTCACGGGGCAGCTGGACGATATCGGCGATGGGCTCGTGCGAATAGGCAGGATTACCTTCAACACGACCGAGGTGCTTGGCAAGGGGTGTGAGGGGACTTTCGTTTATAGGTTGGTACACTTTGACTTTACAGAGTCTTCTATGCTGGCCTGGGAGCGAACAAATAACGTAGAATGGGCCAGCCCTGACTCATCTCCTGGGTGTCGTAAAAGTCGACTAAGTCAGATTGCCCGGTGTAGACCAATAATATAATAATAATAATAATAATTTATTTATTGAAGCAACCATTGGCTCAAATGTTGTTAGTATACATAATGTCTTATATCTATGTTAGTACAATTTCATTGACATGTTTAAATGTTATTATTTATTAAATTATTTATCTATTTACTACCATGCGAAATGGCGCAGCAATGCGCTAAATATGGACAATCTAGTCTAGTCCCGATCATTGATAGGATGTTGTTGGGGCTGGCCCGGACTCTGCGTGCCATCGACGCGCACCTCGCGCGCATTGTGGCATAAAAGCAATTTACTTTTGCCTCCGCAAACATCGCCGACGCACTACAAAATCGAGGCAGCCCCACCAACATCCTAAATGCATTATTATATTGAATCCGGAGAGCGTTATAAGATTTTTGAGTGTAGTTAAGCCACAGGCCCGACGTATAGAACGATGTACAATATGCTTGAAATAGTGAAATTTTTACTCTAAGTGAGCAACGGGCAAACCTGCGGATCAACATATTCGCTCTCACTGACAACGCTCTCCGTTCTCTATCAATATCTTCATCATCCTTGAGGCCAGAAGTCAGGACATGTCCCAAGTATTTAAATTTTGTAACTTGTCTCAGTGCCTGCCCACAAAGCTTTATAGGTGGTATGTCGCTTGGAATTTGACTCCTCGCCCCGAAGACCATAACTTCTGATTTTTTAACATTATATGTCAGACCATGAGCTAGAGCATATGATTCGCATATATTTACAAGTCGTCTCATTCCGCACACAGAAGCACTCAGCAGCACCATGTCGTCCGCATAGCTGATGTTATTTACACAGATACCATCAACATAGCACCCGACCCTAGTGCTGCTGAGTTCGTGTAGCAGAGCATTTATATAAACATTAAACAGAAGCGGAGACGTTAGTCCTCCCTGTCTCACTCCACATTCAAGCCTAAATGGTTCTGACAAAGCTCCCGCCCATCGAACGCTGTTCATCTGGTTCCCATACCAATATTTGAGAATGCTTATACACTCGGGAAGGATATTAGTTTGTTCAAGCTTTTCCCATAAGATATCATAGGAAACCAGATCAAATGCCCTCGACAGGTCTAGAAAACACCCGTATACGGGAGTCTTACGTTTTATATAATAAGACACTGTATGTTTAACAGACAAGATTGCACTCTCGGTTGACAATCCCGGCCTAAAACCAAACTGATTCTCATGAACATTTACATGTAGTTCAAGCTGTGCCCTTAGAATGCTATCAAAAACCTTAGCGATAATGGTAGCTAATGAGATAGGTCTATAGTTATGTATATCCGACAAATCACCTGTCTTATTTTTAACAATTGGAACCACCATCGTCCGTATCATATCCTCTGGTATATAACAATGACTGATGCAAAAATTATACAGTAAAGCCAGAACTCTTTGCAAATGTGGACCAGCATATCGAAGGTGCTCAACACTAAGCGAATCATGGCCTGGAGATTTGCCTTTTGATATATTCATTATCACTGTGTTTATCTCTTTTGCCTCGATATTAAATGTCAGTCCCCGATGCGATCCTATATCCAACCCTGCCTGAGTCTGGCCCAGCGGAGAAGTCAATGCAAAGTGATTTTTAAACATGTTGGCTATACCCTCTGGATCAGTCACGCCACTAACACTCACGGGTGTAGCCGCCTTATTATTAAATTTGTTTGCTTGTTTCCAGAACGATCTAAAATCCTTCCCTGCGTGGTGGGATGCCATTATATCGAACTTTATTTGGGCCTCATTTTGTTGACACCACCTTAGTTTCGACTTAAAAATCCTTCTGGATTCACGCATCTCTTCATATACCGGACCGAAACTAGGTTTACCGTGCCAAGCCCAAGAGAACAATTTTTGTTTCGCCACCCCGTGAGCCTCAGCTACGTGCCTACTCCAGCCGACAATTGTTTTACGAATCCTATTGTTATTGTCCCTTTGTCCTATAGTAGCTGCTTCACTAAGAGCTTGTACTATTTGCTTATACAATTTGTCTATTACGCACCTATGACTAATATTATTACAGGAAAAACCACGACACTTATTAAACTCTACAGGAAAATCAATCAATCTCAATCTTTCGTTACACTCTTTTTGGTATAAATTAATCTGAGATTGATTTCTCTCCCCCCACACAACATTATTATGTATAACTGATTTATTGAAAGTCTTTAATGTTATTAAGCCTAAATTTACTTCTAAAAACAATGGTAAATGATCGGACCAAAACACATCATACAGAACATAGGCATTCTTCACAGATGAAGCCGCGGCTTTTGTAACTACACAATGGTCCAGCCATCGTTTTGATCCATTCGCATCACTAACAAACGTGTAGGTATTCGATGAAATCCCCAAAAAATCTACGTCACTACAAGTCCACTCTTGATCTTTAAAAAATCCGTTAACTCAGAGTAAAATTGTCCCGTGGGATGTGCATTAAAGTCACCCAAAACATATACATAGTCTATATTACAGTTATCAACTATTGCACTCACCGAGCTCAAGACGTCTGTGAAATCCGTTAAATTTACACTTTCATCAGTGGGCATATAAACACTAAATACCAAAAATTCTCTATTTTTGGTTACAACCTTTATACCACATATTCGTTGATTATTACACTGCACTACTGAAACTTTACTAAAAACACTACGTCTCCACAGTAACGCCACTCCCCCGAAAGGTCTTCCTCTCAGGATACCTGCCGTCGTGTCTACTGCTGACACGCCTGTGTAGCAGAATTCTTCACTTATTGTGCTTAATAATGATATTTCTTCAGGTAGTAGCCATGTTTCCTGTAGGGCTATTAAATCAGCTGACCGGCATATCCGTCTTATGTCATTTATCGAACGCTTAACATTTTTACAATTGAAAGAAATAAATTTCGACGATGTATTGTTCATTTTTTACTGATTGTAGGGCCGTTACCGTATGCCAAACGGTCATTTATTCGTTTTGGTTGAAAATTAACAAAACGTCTGAAAACAATACCCCTTGGCCAAAGGTCTTCATTTAAAAAGGTTGGTAATTTATGGTTTGGTACAAAAAACTTATATGCTTTGTGTTCGCAATCTCGTTTTATTTCTATTTCCTCTAAAGCAACCATTTGTTGAGTTTTTTTTTCGATATAGTTCGTAATATCATTTTTTGAAGAGTCTTTATGTATATTTGTGATAAATATAGGAATCAATTTTTCCGCTGCTTTAAACTTTTCATCGGATTCCACTGCAACAGTTCCCATCTTCGAATTAAATCTGTTTCTCGGCATTTGTTTCTTTCTATTGACTGTAGTCCACACTTCATTTTCAATATTAGCCTTAACTACGTCCGAATAAGGTCGTTTATGCGTTGACTCATACACGTCGCCACTTAGGCTGGTCTTGTTTACATTTATTCGCGATGATTCACCGTTGCCATCGAAGTCTTTGTTCGGGAAAATTGTTTCGCCCGTAAGATATTCACAACTACCCTGCACTGGATTTGTAAGTATGCTTCGATATTGAGGCGCGTTATCTTTTTCTGATAACGTATCACAGTCTAACGCTGTTATGGAATCACATAATTGCGGCAGGGCCGATGGACCACTATTCCGAAAGGCGCCCCTTTTCAAATTTATCTTAGCAGCAGAGAACGGTGGTGACATGGGCTTTGCTGCTAAGCAGTCCCTTTTAACTTGCTCCAATTCAGCTAATGTCGCATAAGACGATTTAATCTTCTTAATTTCTTCCTGTACAATAATGACATCCTTAAGCAATTTCGACACGTCCAAGTGGTCAAAAGTTATCGGTGGCAATTTTTCTAAATCTCTCGCCACAAACACCGGTATTAAATCAGGTTCGGTAATTTTAAACAAATTAATCATATCATACAACTCTCGATTTTCCTTCCCTTTTCCTTTCCGCACAGTTTTTCGGCATCCAGGTGGTAGTGATTCCAATAATAATTCCTTAGAAACATTTATTTGTTCCCTTGAAAATGTAGATGCACATATTCTCACTAAACTATCTTCATCAGCAACAGATATTTTATTTTGTAAGTATGCCAACAGTTCATTTATTACAATATTACACGAATTACACTTCAAAGTACTCGTCATATTTGCCACTTTTCTCTTTTTTTTCGATACCACTCAAATACTACATCCGTACGGCAAGCGTGCGCTAACGCGACTGAATAAGCACCTTGGGGTACCCGAATGGTGGAGGGCAAACCACCAACCCAAAGAAGGTTGGTGTCGGGCAGGCGACTGGCTGTAAAATCTAAGCCAAAACCTTGAGCAGTATGGATTGGAATTGGAATGTTTTCACCCCAATCACTCTCTCCGTTCATCGGTCTTTCGATATGGTCCTATCAGTTTTTTTCTGTAAATTAATTTATCAGTGGTAGGTACGTTTCCGGTGTAATGGATGATATTAATCAAAAGGTAGTGGATCGCTTGAAGACGTTTGACTGATGTCAATGGAAGAGGAAACTTACAGCGCCGACCCCAGATGAACTGGTAACAGGGCAGAAAGAAAAAGAAGGCTAACTTCATAGTGCAGCTTTAAGCAACAGTATTTGTAAACGCGCGTATACTGCTCTCGAATAAGCCAAATTTAGTCCTAATTTGAAACACGATACATCTTCATTGATATTGAAACTTATACATTGTGACTAACTGCCGCACTCAGAGACGTCAAATAACGTTAATGAGTACTTAACGTCAAAAAATGCCAATTCAAAACTAGTCGCTATTCTTGCCGGGTCTATGGTCTAGATTTAAATGAAAGTTTTTGACATTAAATACTCATTAATGTTAATTGACGTCTCTGAGTGCGGCAGTTAGTCATCAAAATTTGTGTCAAAAAATAAACAAAGTGTTGGTATTTCACCAATGAAATTTCCAATTTCAGGGGCACGTTTGACAAGAGAGCTGTGGCCGTGAAACGTCTACTGCCAGAGTGCTTTACGTTCGCCGACCGCGAGGTGGCGCTTCTCCGCGAGTCGGATGCGCACGCGCACGTAGTCAGATACTACTGCACTGAGCGAGATAAGCAGTTCAGGTATCTGTCTAATGGTTTTATGGTTCATCTTGTTATGAGTTGACAGTTATTTAATAAAATGAGAGAGAGATGAAAGTGTGGTAGTAAGTAGAGAAGGAAAATACCCAAAGAGGGTTGGTGTCAGGCAGGCGGCCGGCTGTAAAATCTAATCCAAAACCTTGAGTGGCGTGGATTGGAATGTTGTCAGTCCAATCACTCTCTCCGTTCATCGGTCTCTCGACATGGTCCTTTACATCTCTTTTCTATACATACATTCATTACTAGCACCTTTACGGTGTGATGGATGTAATATGTATGTATGCATTTTATTCCAGGTACATTGCACTTGAACTGTGTTCAGCAACATTGCAAGATTATGTGGAGAAGAAATTGTCGTTTGAATGCAAGATAGACGCAGTAGAAGTACTTCGACAAGCTACTATGGGGCTGTCTCATTTACATTCCATGGATATTGGTAAGCTTTAGTTCCATAACTATGATTATCTAAATCTGATAAAATGATCGTTCTTCTTATACGATCTAGCATACGGTGATGTACGTGTACGATAGATGGCAGTAGGCTCGCCCCCTATTACATGGGATGGGACCTTACCACCTCTGCCTTCTTCGGGGATAAATAGGTGTCATTAATGTATTTATATCATTTCCAAATCATCCAAGGGCGACCATTCTGTGGTGACCTTTGCCTAGTGATCTGGATGCATACGGCTTACATGTCCCGCCCAGTCCCACTTGAGTTTCTGAGCGCAGCGTGGTATTCCTGACGCGATCCGTCCTCTTAAAGCCTAATATACTGCGGTGCATTGCACTTTGGCAAACCTTGAGTTTCGACTTTTGATTCTCAGTTAATGACCATGTTTGAGCACCATAGGTTTATTTAATCCTCTTTGTTATTACGCAGTTCACCGAGACATAAAGCCCCACAACGTGCTCCTCTCTATGCCGACCGGGTCGGGCGAGGTGCGCGCAATGATCTCCGACTTCGGCCTCTCCAAGAAGCTGAACATTGGCCGAGTGAGTTTCTCTCGACGCTCCGGAGTCACTGGCACCGACGGTTGGATAGCGCCTGAGATGATCAATGGGGAGAGAACTGTAAGTTGTTTTTTAATTATTCTCCCTATATTTTTAGGGAAGGCAAAGGGTCTAGCCCATACAGCCATGTGTTTTCGTATATTTATTCTGTATCCATATGAATGAATGAGTGGGTGAAAGGAATATTACGTTGAAATATGGGTGTCACACATTTTAACGTATCTAGGCCTTGGGAGTGCTTGGCGCGAATTGAATGGTAACAGAGTTCACGATGGCGACTGATGAGGTGGACAAAACCACTTTTTATAGTGTGTCACCACAACATCAAACACATAACAAGACTGTGTGACATTATTGTGTTGAACAATTTTTGAGATATGAAAACATAAATCTGACTGTCGACCTCTCTATTGACAGCTGGTTTGGTCAAATGATAGATCACTAGCTATCGTCCAAGCTTCGAATCCTGGTAGGGGCAAATGCTCGTGATGGACACATATTTTTGTCCCTGGTTAATGATTGCTTATAATTGTTTATATTAATGATTGTGTAAATTATGTTTATGAAGTATATTTTCAATATTTGTAATATCTAATTATTATGTGTATAAAAAATTTGTCTGAAATAAAATATCCATACCACAAGTGCACATTATATGCTACTTACTTTGGGCTAGAATAAGTGTGAGTTTCAGAAGTATGGCATGACTGTTGGCAACACTTGACAGTGTTGCTTACAGCAAAAATAAAGTTGGGTTTTAGGGGTTTGTGTTCTTTCGGCGTTCATGTACTTGTGTTTATGCGAATGTCTTTTTGAATTCTGTGGATTTATTTTGCAATATTCAGAGTGTATAGTTTTGGAATTTTCGCAGACAACGTCCGTGGACATATTCTCGCTGGGTTGCGTGTTCCACTACGTCCTGTCGAAGGGGCAGCATCCGTTCGGTGACGTGTTGAGGCGGCAAGCTAATATACTCACTGGCGACTATGACCTGAGTCCACTCGAGTGAGTATTCAACAAACATTTGGTTAGAGGCAATCTATGGAGGTTTTGTAAAAACATAATTATAACAACTGAATTTCACAGGAAACAGTGGACCCAAGAATACCTTTTTTCTGGCAACAAGATTCTATGAAATTATGTTTTGTTTTCCATTATTTTATGTTGGTACCTAAATCACGCTTATTTATTTATCCTAGAAAATAGGCAGACGTATATTAATACTCGTGAGAAGAGGCTAGCCTATTGTTATCTATCAGGCACATCTTCTCTTTTCTCTATGGATGGAAGAATATAGGGAGAATATGCCTTAATACAGCACGCTGGTCCAGTGCGGATTGGCGGGTATTAACGACTGCAGAAGCAGCCGGGACCGAATGGTTTAAGGTGCCATCTGTAGCATGTAAAAATTTGAGATTTTTTTAATCACCCCTCCAATGGACGGACTTAGCGAACGTTGCTTAGCTTACGCAATCGCAGGCCGATCGCAATAAGTCACTGCACCAACGAGTGCCCTCGGTTATCCAATTTAAACTAAATTTGACAGAAAACTTTTGCCTGAAGAAGAGGTGCTTCTGACGAAGATCCTGATCCGCGCGATGATATCACCACGGCCGCAGTCGAGGCCTCCCTGCGAGACCGTACTCAAGTACCCGATGTTTTGGGGCAAACAGAGTATACTGAACTTCTTGCAGGTAACTAACAGCTTTCAGAATTTGTGATGTGAGCAGTATGTATGTATGTGGACGTTAATAATTAAAAATAATTTAGATTCTGGACATGAAATTCTTGCAGTTAACTAACAGCTTTCAGAATTTGTGATGTGATGTGTGCAGCATGCTGTATGGGTGTTAACAATAAAAATAATTTATATTCTGGACAGTAGTTTTGCTCAGCGTTTGCTGAGTACAACTGTAAAATAAAACATGTAACAGCTTTTATGTCACAACTGACCATAAATTGGTATTAAATACTTGCGATCTGAGACTTTATCGCACTTGGCATATTATAAACTACTATTACTGTACACTTGGTAAATAAATATAGTAGATTATATACCAAGAAAACCAACAAAGAATATCTCAGATCGCAAGTAAAGCGAGGGCGTTTAAAATGCGATCTGGGGCTTCTTTTATTTTATCGCCCGAGGTAAGATCATCGTTTGTTTTTTGACAGTTCAAAGCGATAAATGACTTTATTACCTATATCGTGTTACGATGGTCATGCCAGCCCGGCAGGAAGTGGGATTTTCCATACGCGTAGCGGGCGGAAAAGTCCACTTTATAATCAGTAGGCCTATCCCCTAACTTTTTGCGAATTTTAGATTACTACTTTACTATAATGCTATTGTGACACTTGTCCTGTGATAACAGCAATGTATTAGTAAATAGTTCGGCTACAATCACTTTTAGCTGTCAAAAAAAGTTAGGGAATAGGCCTACAGGTGTGACAAAAAGAACGTTT